>JABFEX010000636.1:0-55159 GCA_013623515.1 Fusarium illudens | reverse complement strand
CCCTATGGGCGGCCCCAACCCGCCCTACTAAGCGACGGAACTGCGAATGCCGATCCGAGCCAAGTGAAGCCAAGAAGACGACCACGAAACACAGCTGCCCAGATGTCGAGTTTGAAAGAGAAGGAAACCGCGGTGACGAGGTGAGGTGAGGTGAGCGAGAGCAGACGAAGGCTTCTTGGCGATGGGGGGCAAAGGACGACAGTCTCAAGCTCGGATGGGTCGCTCGACAAGTACATACCCGAGACACGGGGGGAAATAGGACCAGTTCTCGTCCTGCACTCATGCTATTTAACATGTATCTACAAGAGGATATCTGGAGGAGGAAAGACGTGGATGGAAGAGTTGAGAGTTGCTGTGTGCGTGTATGTTTGTATGTGCGGGTTGCTGGTTAATGAAACGAACTAGTATTTATCCTCTTTTTTTTTCTTAGATGTTGTACGACAGTACTTACTGCCCGTTCACGAGCGTCGGTCCTACCTGGAACTGCAACGATGACGTTGTCGTTCTACAAGGCCGATTTCGGGGTGAATGCTCTGTACCGTGACAGCTATAGCTAATGACTTGAGATGGGCCTCTGCATGTCCACCGCCTGACGTTTCCTCTGTTTTTTTTTCAGGTGATGGTGAACCGATCTGGTGAGAGAGTGTAACCTCCAGATACTGTCTGGAACCGAGTGTGGTATCGGACCAAGTATCGAGACTTAGCCGGTCAGGACCGACGCAGCCTGGTCGGCGGCTTGTTGTCGGGGCTATGTTGAGCCCGGTAGGGTCACTTCTCTCTTGACTCGAGGAACAGTCCCAATCCCAGTCCCTGTGCGAGATGATGGATGTGATGTTTCGCGGTATCCTCAACCTCCCTCCTCGGAACCACCACCCGTGTCGGCCATGAAGCCTGGGCTCCAGTACTCCCACTCACCCTTAGTCTGCTTGTCCACCCACAGCATTCCTCCAGCGACGAGATCATCGATGACGGTCCTCGCTCGTGCGCGGTCCCAGGTCAAGTTGTCGCTCAACATGCCGACGCTCACGTAGCCCAGGACCTGGACTGCCTCGACGACAGCGACCTGGTCGTCGTTGAGCTCGCGGGGCACGCTCCGCACGTACTCCTTGCGACCGACGCGCACGACGGCGTAGGAACCGCCGAGGGGCGCGAGGGTCTGCACAGCGCGGCGAACGTCGTCGTCGGCTATGGGGTCTGCGCCATCCATGCGACCAGCCGCAACGCGCTCCCTCAACTCCGCGAGGCCGATAAGACCACCGTTCTCGCCGCGTGTAGCGCCGCAGACCTCGACAATCCGCACAGCAAGCTCAAAGTAGAAATCATTGACCGTCTTGCCCAGCAGCTGCGCCCATATAGAAGACGACGCGCCCCCGGCCTCGGAGGAACCGGCGCTGTTGCTGCTCGCGAGGGGGTCCACGCCGATGGCGGCGCACATGCGGGCAAACTGGGCGCGGAAGGCAGGGTCGGAGCGGATGTCGCGGGCGTGCGTGTTGGCGAACTGCTGGAGGAGGGAGCGGAAGACGGCGAGCTGGGTCTCGAGGGCCTGGGCGTTGCTGGCGCGGAGGGAGGAGCCGTGCGAGGCGTAGTGCGCAGAGGTCAGGCGGGAGCGGTCGAAGGCGGCGAGGCCGACGCCCTTGCGGGACATGGTGGGCGGTTCGGGGTATTTGGAGTTTGTAGCTTGGGAGGTTGAAATGGTGTTGAGGGGACTCTCGTGATTGCGTCAGTTGGTGGTGGGAGAGTGGGGGTGGGACGTTGTTCAGCAGCGTTGAAGTTGATATATCTGCCCCCAGCAGAAAACTAGGTTACAAATTCATGCCATGGGACTGAATGGCATATATGTAAGTTGAAACACAAGCACAATCTCTATGATGTTAGTATAGTGCCATCCTACCCAGGTAGAGTATGTATCCTGGTGTTTCTACATCTATGGGTTGAAAGCCCAGGCACTTTACACGCCATCTAAGGCAAACTTGAGAAACTACGCAAGGATACACAGCCGTGGTACCTCTACTCACTTGGCCTCTTGCTCATCTAGGGAAAGCACTCCTCCAGTTCCCACAGCTTCATCAAGTCGAAATCGTCTGTTGCAAAGCCCACTGAGGCAATATCAGACATAGAGGGCCTCAGAAGACAGGCTAGGGGGAGAATAGACCTACATGACATTTGGCCCGATTTGCAGAGTTGATCGACATGTATGTAAGTCATCGCCTTCTCACTACAAGTGACTCTCACCTCCAACATTTAGGTACGTTGTCCTGTGCTGCCAACTTTAACTAAGAACCTGAAAAAGTAGGCCTGGTCCTCTTCACGCAATTCCAATTAGTGACTGGTCTGCTAATGATTGTCAATGCAAACCAGACTGCCCATAGAGGTTCTCTAGGGGTGGAGTCTTAGGAGAATGGACATCACGTGAACCCATCTCCCTATCTTCACCAGTCACCAGTCACCAACGACGACAATCTCTTTGCCTCGACCTGTTCCAGTCATTAACAGTCTGCGTCAAGATCTAATGCACATGTTTTCCTGTATGCACGGGCATCTATTTTGTCTTCCCCCCTCCCGCATGGGACCCTTCACTCGTCTTCTGGAGTGAGCCTGGTCCCTCTTCCCATCCATCCAAGAGTGGTGATGCTGCGATCCATGGATATCCTCATCCGTAATAAACACTGACCTGCCTTCTCTCTGACCCCTTTTTTGAAAGACCCCTGGTATCCTCTGGCCCCGCCAGCTCGAACTGCCGCCGTGGCTTGAGCTGACTGCCCCTGATCTTGAAATCGTCGTCACTTCATTAACCCAAGACAGAAACTCGAGTCTCTAGGTCTGCGCTGCTCTATGCTCGCTTCATGCACATACATGGCTATATGCTTACTGCGTCTGGCACTGCGCCTGGCCATCGCCCATGTCATCATCGTCATCCTCCCACTCGCCGCCGAATCGGCCATCGCCAGCGCTCTCGCCCATCTATCTCCTCGTTAGTTACCAATTCACTTCGTTTTAAGAATACTGAAACGCACCTTTTCGATGTCGGCATCGTCCTCGTAATCAACATCGTCAACTTCCTCGGCCTCAACGTCCTTGGGAGCAGCCGGGAGCATCTTCTGCAGCGCGTCATACTCCGCGTCGTCCTTGAGCCAGCCATCCTCAGGGAACTCAACCTTGACAATCAGGTAGAGGTCACCCTTGGCATCGCCTCGCTTCAGGGGCATACCCTCGCCGGGCACCTTGAGGATGTCTCCAGGTCGCAGAATCTTGCCTCGCGGCCTCTCGAGGCGAATGCCCCGGCCGTCGAGGTGCTTGAGCACTGTCCGCGAGAAGCCCGATAGAGCCTCGCCAAGCGTCACAGTCAGCTCGGCCGACAGATCGTGACCGATGCGGTTGAAGATATCATGCGGCTCCTCGAGCAGAGTGAAGACAATATCGCCAGGGGTCTGGTCCGGGTACTGGTCGGCCTCCCCTTCGAGAACGATACGCTCACCCTGCATGGAGCCTCGAGGGATGTAGATCTCGAGGACCTTCTTCTCCTGGGTCGTCCGCTTGCCCTTGCACTTCTTGCAGCGGTCCTTCTCCTTGTAGACCTGGCCGGCGCCTTGGCAGTGGTCACACAGCACGGTCTCGCGTCGCATCATGCCGGGGCCGATCTGGCGGAAGGCCTCGACGATGCCGTTGCCCTTGCAGCGCTCGCAGGCCGAAGACTTGGCCTTCTCCTTGCCGCCAGAGCCCTTGCACTGGCCGCAGAGCACCTGCTTGTTGGCGGCAAACTTGACAGTCTTGCCGCGGTAGAGCTCCTCCAGCGTCACCTTGTACTCCTGCTCCTCGTCGGGGCCTCGTCTCGGGCGGCGGGGGCCGGCAGGACCTCCAGGACCGCCGGGACCGCCAGGGCCTCCGGGACCCATGCCGAAGCCGAACATCTGGGAGAGGATGTCGTTGAGGTCGACCTCGGGGCCGCCGGGGCCGCCACGGGACTTGTCGAAGGCGGCCATGCCGTGAACATCGTAGAGCTCGCGCTTCTGATCATCGCTGAGAATCTCGTAGGCCTGGGTGACTTCCTTGAACTTGGCTTCGGACTCTTCTCGCTGCTCCTCGGGAACCTTGTCTGGGTGGTACTTGAGGGCGGCCTATTATTGTTTCTGTTGGTGAGTGATTCAAGACTGGGGGGGTATTGGCGACCACGAACCTTGCGGTAAGCCTTCTTGATCTGGTCTGGTGTGGCTGTTCTCTCGATACTCAACAACTCTATAGACTCGAGTTAGTCAGGCTGCGGGCAGGATCTCTGGCAGGCAGTTTTTGCCCGACCAGAATAGATGAGCAAGCAACAAATACACACCATAGAGATCAACCTCCTCAGCGCCCTGAGGGGCGGCGTTGAACGGGATATCATCCATCTCGTCGCTTGTTTTTGGGGTGCGAGGCGAGGAGAGTGCAGCAATAGTAATGCAGGATGAAGAATTGGTCGTCCAGACAAGGTGCTGTAGGCTGCCCGCTTTGTCGATCGGGTCCAGTCCAGTTGGTCCAGCCAGAGCAGGGGCCAGCAGAAAATCTTTTGGCGCGGGCGCAAGCAACAGCGACGCTACCTACAGCGCGGGGTACAGACAGGCAGGCAGGCAGGCGGCAAGTAAGAGACGAATATGAAGAGTTTGCAAGAGAGAGAAGAGCCTGGTTTGGACTATAAAATCTTTTTCTCTCTCTTTTCTCTGCAAGGACAAACTAAGCCGATTGCTGTTGGCAACTACTGAGGTACCTACCTACCTGACATCAAAGTCTATTTACTTAGACCTGCCCAAAACCTCACATGCGTCATGTCGTTTGACGCCTAATCGCGAGATCCATTCTTGGCTTCTGGCAGCGATACTTCCCCCTCAAACAAGAATAGGGGTTTGCAGAATGATTATAACCAAATTTGAATGTTTATCAGTATCATGTAGCAGACAAGACTCGTGCCATTCTTTTAAATAATAGCACAATATCCATGATAACTTCAGGGTCTCGTTGATAAGAACCTTCTTATCGCAAAATCTCACTCACTCCTTCCTTATCGACGCGATTCATGCCACATGTGGCGCACCACCTCTTCGATGCACCGCCGCAACTTCCCGAACTCATGAGGAAAGTCCTCCCGTCTACTTGACCTCATCCCGGCCAAGGTTGTCATGAGCGCCTCGCCCTTGACATCATGATAACATTGACAGGCCGTTCAACGCGGCTATCAAGATGCATCTCTCGAGTCCAATGGGTTCGTCGGCCACTGCCGGTTCGTCGGGCTTTTACAACTTCGCTCACCCGACAACATGATCCCAGAGACGCCGCCGAAAAAGTGAACCCAGGGAACTCAACGGCTCAAGCTCAACTTGCAAAGAAACTCGCACAATCAGGTAGAGAGACCAAGGGGAATGGAAAGACCTCGAGGCTGGCTGCCTTGAAGAAGCAAGGCCGAGGTGACCGTACTGAGAGTCATGGCACTCAACCCACCCAACGATACATCCTTGGACAGTCCGCCGATGAGCCAATTCGAACACGTTTTGCGCCCTCACCTACTGGTTACCTCCACCTGGGGTCTCTGAGGACGGCTCTGTTCAACAATCTGGTGGCCAAGGCGACAAAGGGGGGTGAGTTCATTATACGGATCGAGGACACCGACCAGGTGAGTACTCTGCCCTCTCAGCTCTCCTGCACTGTTGCTGATTGAGAGTCAAGAACCGCCTAGTACCCGACGCCGAGGAGCGTGTTTTCAAAGATCTCGAGTGGGCTGGTCTCTCCTGGACTGAAGGCCCCGACAAGGGCGGTCCCTACGCCCCATATCGTCAGGTAACTCATCTTCCTTCATCCAACTCTGCAGAGACTAATACGCACCCCAGTCGGAGCGCCTCGACATATACAAGGAGCATGTCAAGACGCTCGTCGACAACGGCTCCGCCTACCGCTGCTTCTGCAAGTCCTCGGTCCTGGAGGCACAGAAGCGCGCCCTCCACGACGCTGGAAAGTCCACCGCCTACCCGGGGACCTGCCGTTCCGTCCCACGCTCCGAGTCGGACGCCCGCGCCGCAGCCGGCGAGGCTCACGTTGTACGCCTCAACTCGGGCCGCTTCGGGACGCCCGGGTTCAAGGACGCCATCTACGGGCCGTTCCAGAAGAAGGAACCCGAGGAGGATTTTGTCCTCATGAAGACGGATGGGTATCCCACCTATCACCTTGCCAACGTGGTGGATGACCACCTCATGAAGATTACGCATGTTATCCGCGGCGAGGTAAGTGCCCCCTTTTGACATGAGCAGCAAGCATTTGACTTACACGGACGGACTAGGAATGGCTCATCTCTACGCCGAAGCATTTGGCTCTCTACGAAGCCTTTGGCTGGAAGCCTCCTACCTTTGCGCATCTGGGCCTCCTTATCAGCAACGATGGCTCCAAGCTCAGCAAGCGTAATGACAGCGTCAACCTCTCGACGTACATAGACCAAAAGATCTTCCCCATGGCTCTCCAGGCGTGGCTCGCCAACTTGGGTGCCTCGTTCAAGAGGGGAGCCCCGACGCCGCGGTTCCTCGACGATGTCGCCGAAGCTGTACGTTTCTCTTTTCCTATCCTTCGCCTATGCTGGTTGCTGACTCTTGTCGCAGCTCACCTTCAAGTTCACCCGTGGTGGCATTAAGCTCAACCCCCAGAAGCTCGACTACTTCCAGTACGAGTACCGCAACCTCCTCTTCAAGACCCCCCTATCGGAACACACACCGCGTGAGCAAGCCCTCATCCGGGAGAACCTCCTCGCACCTCTCGTCGACGAGGTCCTCGCCTTGACCGCCTCATCCGCGTCTGAAGCTGGCAAATACATGCCCATTCAACCTCGCGGCACATCCCTCTTCTGGTCCGGTCCCCTGAGCCCCGTCCCGGCCATGCTCTCCGAAGCCTCCCGGCAGCCGTACGTCTTCGAGGTCCTTGGCCAGGAGACGACCCGCTACGGAGCCTCTGCCGAGATAGCCCGTCTACTACCCTACTTCTTCTGGCGCCCTCCCCTGGCCGCCTACCGCGTCGCCCTAGCCGCCGAGTCGATCCGGCATGACTTGTTTCACCTCGTGCACGACACCGTCCACAGGTCGCCCGACGCCTGGGAGCTGGCTCTCGACCATCTCCTGGAACGTGTGCCCTCGGACCAGGCGCCCGATCTGCACGCTATCCTTCGCCTCGTCGCTGTCGGTAGCCCGCACGCCGTCGGCAAGACGTCCCGCCTGCTGTTCAGTGTGTTGGGCCAGGATGAGTGGCGTGTCCGCACTGCCCTTGTGCGTTCATTACTTGATGAGCTGGAGCTTGGCGGGGAGAGCCTCCGACAGAAATGGCTGGACGAGTCTGCGAGACTGCGAGTCTGACGGTTGTCGCCCAGTAAGTGCTATGGCGCTACAACCAGTACAAATGTAGAGATCATTAGGAGTCCCGTTCTCTCAACGTCACCAGGATTGTCTTGTATCATACTGTAACATCATGCATGTACTATACCACTCAAAAGTTGTCAAGTTCTGGACAGATACAAGTCAAGGAAAATATCCATTCTCTTGAAACATGATTTGCGCCATCAAAATATCATAACGTCATGATTGATATTGAAGACATGGAATCCCAACACACTGGGCTTTTTCCTTCCTGTTCTTTGCTCAACTACCCCAGAAATCAACCATTAGATGGTCGCCATGACCCCTGTACTCCGATACCTCTCTAACAATGAAATCCTAGGTATGCTCCGATTGCTCATGACATGCCTTCGACATGAATACAAGATTAAAATAATGACAAGATTGTCATAAGAAAAAAGAAAAGAAAAGAAAAGAGATCCGTCCGGTTGAGGATAGATGTAATCAATCCACGAATCGTCAGTTCGTGAAATGAATATGTGAATGTCCAAAATGCAGATGCGCGCTGTTGGGGTATATGTCTAAATCTCAAAGATCCAAATCTGCGTCAAGAGTTAGCCATCTGCTCAAGCAAGTATTCAAGGGGGCATGTCCACATACCTCCATCTTTCCAGTCTCCGCTCGGTGTTTCCTTGCCTCTTCCTTGACGCTATCAATCACCATCTCGAGGTCATCCTGGTCGCCCATGGTGATCATGTCACCGTTGGGCACGTCCTCGTCCTTGACCTTGATCTTGAAGCGACGTCCAAGACCAAACTTGCCGCGGACCTTCTCAACCAGAGCCGGGAACTCAATGTTGGGGGAGATCATGATGAGCTTGACTTCGTCGGCATGAACCTTGACCCGGATCTTGGTGATTTCTGGTCGACGGCGGCCGGATACGGAATGGGCACCACGACGGTGACCACCCACCATCTCGAAGTCGCCTTCGTTGATCGAGCCATCGTAGTCTGAGCCGTCATCCTCTTCCGAGTACCGCCGTTGCCTCTGTCGTCTGCTACCAGCTGATCCCCTTGAGCTTCGCGAACCGCCAGGTCCCTGGTACATGTCGTAGACTTCGCCAGGGAACGAGCTTTCATGCTCAGGGATTTGCCTGGGCCTCATTTGTAGAGGCTGAGGATCCCTCTGCATGGGCCTGCTAGAGTTGATCGAGGCAGACCTCGTGGGTGTCGGTCGTGCACGACCGTCAGGGGGCGAAGCTGCCTTCTCGTAGCGACGATTCGGCTCGGCCTGTTGGATGTTGAGTTTAGCCAACTGAGGCTTCTGGCCGCGCACGGAGGCACCACGCGTAAGGCGCTCGTTCTCGGGCGGGGGTGTTGGCGGAAATACATTTCGGTTAGTTGGTGGTTCAGATTGTTGCCTTCTTGACTGAAGGCCGGGCTTGACGAGATTTGTGGCGGCGAAAGAGATGTTGTCAGGGGGTCTGTCATCCTTGACTTCAAACTTGCCGGCCTGTGATCGTTAGCTTCATGGACTTGCATGGAGTTACGGGACGACTTACGTTCTTGATCTCTGAACCAGCGAAGCCGGTGAAAGCATTGGAGCGATCCGAGGCGGCAACAAGTCTGGCCTTGCCGAGATAGTCCTTGGTCTTGAGGTTTCGCACCTTGGCTTCGTTGGGTCTATACACAATTCCCACGGGGATGGAGAAGACAGTGTAGCCCTGGATGGGTCAGTGAACAGTCCAAGAGTTGCATCCGGAATCCACAAACCTCTGCTTGTTCGCGAATCGCCTCGTCGATGACATTGTGATCCTCCACAACCTTCTCCTTGACGGCGTATGAAAGGTCCTGCATACCAGCTTCTGTTTGCTGGAGGTAGATGTAGCACAGGCCGCGGTTGAAGAGGACTTCGCAAGAGTAGAGCTTGAAGAGGAGACCGAGCTGGGCGTAGTCGATCATGGCATTGCCGCGGAGGTAGAGGAGGGTATCGTTGAAGTTGGCGAGAGCCTCTTCGAAATCGCCGAGGAGAAAGTTGGAGACGCCCTGCTGGAAGTAGGCGACGGCGAGGTATTGGTCTAGTCGGATCGCTCGTTGGTAGCTCTCGACCTGTATACGCAGTGGTTAGCATGGGAGCAACTCTGTAGGGCAAACCGATCATGAAGTCGGTCCGTTGGAAAGGGCGACTTACAGCCTTCTCGTGCTCGCCGAGGGTGGCGTGGATGACGCCCATGTTGAAGAGAATTTTGCTCGTGTCTCCAATCTTGGAGAATTCATTGATGGCGTCTTCGAACTCATTGTTGTCGTAGCGGGCTAGGGCCCCAACCCAGGTTTCGATTTCCTGTTGCGAGCAGTTTGGTCAGTGGGCTGACCTCGAAGTCATCCGCGGTCTAAGAGAAGAGGCGTACCTGTTTCAACGACATGGCTGTCGCTGCAGGGCAAGAGGTGCCACAGCAGATGGGATCCCAGAGTTGTATAGGGGTGAGAAGTGAAAAGATGCTGAGTATTCAAGGCAGCTCCGGGGGGGATCTCGGTGGTAGAAAAAGAGGGAATGGTGATGGAAGGGAGCGAGATGGGGGGCTTGAGTAGGGCGCTTAAACAGCCCGAATGGATGAGGGCTGCCCCGACTTATTATTCGGATGGCGGGCGGACAGCAGCGGGCAGGTACAGCCTGTGGCCTGTGGTCGACCAGCGGGGCAGGCACGCTAGGCACGGTACGGGGGGGCCACGACCACGGGGGCGTGTGAGGGTGGGCGATGCCCGGACCTGATGGAACGGCACCAGCACAAGGGAACAGGGGGGCAAGGAGCGGTGTTGCCCGTGCCGATGGAGCGAAACGGTTGGTGTCTTTCGCCTGAAGCAAGCAATTGGTTCGCTGCCAATGTCTCGATGGCTTGGCGGCCGGATCAGTGGCGTTGCCCCTAGCAGGGCAAGAGTCGAGTCAAGCTAAGCTCGGGGACGAGATTGGGCTTCGGCTGTCTTGTGATGATCGGTGCGAGATTAGATTAGACACCAGGTTTATTGATCGCTAGGTTCTCTTGGTGACAGTCTTTTTTTAACTTCTTGTCGTTGCTGGCTTGGCTTGGCTGTTGGATGGTACCTAGGTAGTGTATGGAGGTTGGTGTTGGTTGCCAAGCGCTTATATCCGGTCTCTGCGGTGCAATACAATGGCCAACAGAGCTGAGAAGCGAAGTATGTATGCGCGTTGTCGATCTGATACTGGGAGAGAGAAGGGTGCAGGTGGTTAGGCATATTGGGAGGCTGATGAAACGGGCCAGCTGGTCAGTTATATTGCTCATGGAAACAATGGGGCGAGTGCGCAGTCTGGCGATGGTCCCAAGTCGGCCACGCAAAGGGTCGGTGTAAGTGGGATGTTTCTTGCCCATCGTTGATGCGAATGCAGGGAATGGAATCGCATTTCCCAAGAATCGGAGCCACGCGAGTCGTCGATTGTCGAAGGCGCCCAAGACGACAAGGCGAGCCAAGAACCGATGGTCTGGTGATGGAGGTGATTTAATGCAGCAGGGCTTGAGATGCCATGTCGTGCGCAAGGTGGTGAGTGGCTGACACGGCTAGAGCCAGCGCGTAGAGACGATGCGAATTGGTCGTGAGGTTGGCCCGTCACACAGGCCCAGCTTACTACCTCGCCTCTACTGCGACGGAGTCGACCTAGGGCCCAACGTGCCTCAACTCTACAACCACCTCCTGCTAGCGGGCCAGGGGGATGTGCAGCAGGGGTTTTGCACGTTTTTCTCTTCCTCTGGCGCGCTGCCGTGTCTCACGCATCTCCAATTGCACGGCAAGTGCATGCTTTAGACGTTTGATGTGCAACGTCTGATCGACCACCAGCCTGATGCAGCAAGAGCATTGTATTCTTACCGGTCCGGGTTTGAGCTGATCTCGGGCTCCCCGTTGCTCGATAATCTGTTCCATGAGCTCTACTCAACTACTACTCCAAACTATCCGTCGTCTATCTGCCGCCGTCACCCCAGCAATCCTAGGTGTGATGTGACGGATTTAGATGTGATATAGGCCTCGCTCGGGCAACTAGGTGGTTTAGCTACCACCCACGATACTCCCCCTCCTCCCCGATCGAACCACTGCATTCCTCAGCCTCGTCAGATGCCTTTCCAGAATCGAACGGTGTGATGCGAACTCTGATCGCTTTCTCTGCCCTGGACCGGGGGGGTTTTGCTTAGAAGGCCGAGCGCTCTTCACACCTGCTGCAGCGACTGTCACAGGTGTTGGTCAGCCCCAGCCGGGCCCTCTGATTGGCCATCACGCCCCATTCAGGGTCCTGGGATCGCTGGAGCCCTTGGACGACCCACCCCTCGGCGCCTATCTCAGCAGCTTCACCGGGCAGGAATGGGTCCCTTCCCTTTCCTGAGCTCCAGCTTCATCCATGGATGCCAGATGCTCTCCGCCATTTGCGCATAACATCGACGACCACAGACCCTGTCCGCCCCAGCCTCGTGGCTGATAGGCCGTGGGATACGGCCAACGACATCCACGCCGTCGGCGTCGAATGACGTGTGCGCACCCATCCTCAAGGCAAACCAGACAGACCTTAAGCGCCGTGATGGAGCTGGCATGATGAGATTTGCGTGACGGCCCCCGCAGGCTGCTAGAGCAACTCTATCGATGCATTGCGTCTTGGAGGGCATCCACTTCTGATTGAGGCTTTCCCAAGTCTTCGGATCCCCTCCCCAAGGCCACGGGATGGTGAAAACCTCGACGAGTGGCACTTGACTTTACCGAGATGCGAGGGACCTGTTCTGTGGAGCTTTGCGGTGGAAGAAAAAGGACAAATTTAGGTGTGATGAAATGATCATGCCCCCGAGCTATGCCTCTTGCTCACCAATAGAGCCGAGATCCAACCCTAGCAACCGCCAGAACGAGGACTCAAGCGATCTTGGCGTCCGGTGCCGAGCTGTGGCGGCGGGAAGCAGAGGGAGAAACCGGCACCAGCATCTTTTTCCTGAAATTGATCACGATGTTGGAGTAAGTGGTGGCCTCTCCGTCCGCTCTCATATCCCCCATCTTCACCTTGAAAACCTTCCAGCCTATCCCTTGCTACGGTTACCGCCCACGTCGTGCACTAATGCGCCCACTCAACACGCATCAGGCCCAACAGCTGCCCACTGGTCACACACACGCACACAAGCTCTTCATCCCATCTCCCAGAGACGTCCCTATTTGGATTTTTTCCTGCTCTTGCACATGCCAGGCTTGCTTCTTTGGTTAGGGCAAGCCCACCGCCAGATCGGACCCCCCTGCTCGTTGGAGACTGTTGGAGAGTCCCGGTAACTGACACGTTTTGTCCGTCGGCTGGTTGCTGTTCCGGGAGACAGGGGCACCAGCGAGGGTTACAGCCCGAGACTGGGAGGTTTCCAGACGTCTGGATGTCCATGTTTCCAGGCACCAAAAGCCAGAAGCGTTTTATTGCCGGAAATTATCTTGGGGCTGAGCTCTTTGGCTTAACATGCATTATCAACTCCTAGTCCTGGTTGACCATGATCTAGTTTCATCAAAGTTCAGGAACCCGCGAGCCATTAACCAAACTAGCCGTCAGACAATGGACTTCTAGAAGCATTGCTTAATAAGTTGTCGAGTCAGACTCCACTACAGGTTAACTTTGACAAAGAGGTTCAGCGACAATGGAAGTTGGAAGGGCGGTGGAAGCGTCGATAAAGACACGACCAACCAGATCACAAGGCTTCAGCCGCATCCATCAAGGTTGGTTCACCAAGTTTAACAAATGCACCTGGATTTTTACAATCAAATCGCCCTCTGCTTTCATATCTCACCTTTCATCTTCACTTTCGAGTCAAATCCCTTCAACCCCTGAAGAACCGGATTGTGCAATGCAGTGTCACCGTCGTCCAGCCTCAGCTCCACCAACGCCTGCATCACACACCCTCCTCTTCTCTCACACAACCACCTCCTGTCCCTGTCGCCCTTCGTCTCATCTCTCCCCTCCGTTCCAAAAAACCTGTCAGGCTGCGTGCCCGGAACGTACCGGCATCGGATCGGTGGATTCAATTAACACCCCCTACTTTCTCCACTAACGGGCTAACTGACGTCAAGTTCCAAGCTACGGGATATTCAATGCAAACTGCGCTTGAACCGTCGTCTCGCATGCTTCTCGTGGCTGGCCTTGAAGGGTTTCATCTTCGTCCCGGCAGATCTTGAGCCTCCTGAAGTCAGTGCCGCCGATCCACACACCGTTCGTCCGGCATTTGGACTTTGACGAGAAATCGAGATGACAGGGTGCCCAATGCACGATGCCTTCCATTGCCTCACCAGTCGACGGACAACTGTCCCTATGTCCGCGGAAGACTCATGCTAGCAGACGACGACAGTTCCAACCCTGAAAGGCCCTTGATTTTTCCAGTATCAGAATCACCCATTTTCCCACGGCTCAACGGCGCGTAAAGACCAGAGATATCGTGGCCGTATGCCATACGCGGGGGCATCGAACCATTATCATCGCTTCCACCCATGCTCGATCTGGTCTACAGGCAAGATATCGCACCACCTTTCGCCGCAACACGGTCGATACGCCAGAGATCCTTCACCTGTCACTCTTTAGGCATGCCTCGCTGGCACGGGTCTGGTTTCAAGTTTGCGGGGGGACAACACAGAGTGGACGAGAAGTATTCGACGCTGGGCGTGCATCACACCACGAATTCGGCAGCATTGGTCAGAGTAGCCTTTGCGCCCTTGGCGGTATTGTCGATATTGCAGGATCGGAGCTTATGGCTCGACGGCTGCTTCATCCGGCTACCACAGCTCGAGATGCCATTCGCCCTCAGAGCATCCCCTTCTTGACCTCATCCTTGCGCTCCTCCCATAGCGTCTTGCCAGTGCAGGAGCACACCGTCTTGTCGTTATCCCACATGCCCGCGCTTCGTGCGATGATGCCCACGACGGTATCTTTGTCGTTCCTGAGTCCCTCAGCTCCCTCCTCTTGTTGGGTCAGAACCATGGCGTGCCCGATTACCTCCCAAATCTGGAATTCATGGTCCAAAAACGTTGCCCCTCGTCCATCCTCACCAACTTCAACCTCACCCAGGTCACCCCGAGGTTCCTTCTCTTCTCCTGACCACACGGGCCCAGTTGATCGTGCGCCGTCCTTGAGGTCTCCGAATGCGCGGATCGAGGCCCGATACTTTCCTGGGGCGACACCGCGGACCGTTAGGTCAACGAGTGTCCGTCCCGAGTTCACCTGAACCATCCTTGCCAGTCCTCTGACATCCCGGCTTGGCTCTTCATACCGTCCTTCTATGGGGTCTTCGAAAGTTTCGAGGATGCTTACAGCGGCGCCTATACAGGTCATCCAAGTCAGTCATGTGTGGCGTGCGTGTGTGAATACAGCCATGTCAATGGCCACTCGTAACCACCGTAGCAAATACTGGTGAGGAAATGCACGTACTGCTATCTGAGGCTCCTGATCCGCGCAGGATGGCATCTCTGCCCGTTGCCTGGATAGCTTCCACGATGGCTGACGGAGCAGCTGGAATGTGACGGTCAGCACGTGCATCATTCAATTGCTCGATTCCACTTACCCGTGCCCTTGACGGAGATCAACTGGTCCTTCAGGTTGCCCTCGACGTTGCTAATGCCACCAAGTTTGTACAGCGAGTCTGAAACCGCCTTGATACAGCCGTCACATGACAACGGCACGGCGAAAAGGGTCTGTTTTCGAGGCGTTTCATTAGTATCCCTGAGCCTCATGTCTCAACCTCTGCTCCCCTCGTCCCCTTTTCTCAGTCGTGACTCATTTCTGCGAGCTTCGGGCGCACCTCAAACGAGTTGTCCACGGTCATCTTGCCGGGTGCTGCTAAGTGCCGTTAGCCCATACTGCCGGTGTAAGAGAGAGCACCGTGCATGAAGAAGACTTACCAGCGGGAGGCGTGTTGTTAGAATTGAGGCGAGAGACTCTGTATTGGTATGCCGAGTATCCAGCTATCGCAAGAAGAGATACAGCAGCAAGTGCACGAGGAGGCGTGATCTTGGGCGGAGGAGGTAGTAGACCAAGATTTGTTGCTTTGAAATCCACCAAACTGAGTGATACCATCGGGAATTATCCCTGCCACTCCGGGAGTGGGTCCACCGACTTCGGGATCATCGTGGTCGCACGTGACTGAGGCTTAATCTTAGTCATCAATTGAGTCTTGGCATCAAACTTTCATTGAGCGAGTTGGAGGTGTTGCGATACGGCACAGCGCAGCTTCACCGGCGACCCAATTCTCCTCTACCAGGCTCTCTGGCCAACTCAACCCGACCTGAAGTCATTCTCCTAGAGGGATTGACCTCTCGCAAGCCGTCAAGATGTCTCAAACGCTCGGTCTGGTAGGCAAATCCGTGATGTCTTGACCAGTTCTTCTCCATTAACAACACCCTCAACAGACGAGGCTGGCCTACTCCCGAGTATGGCACGGCGTCTCCGCGTCCGCTCCCCACGCCACTCTCTCGACCCAGCCCGGCGTAACACCCCCTTCCCTCGGCCGCCTCGCCTCGCGCATCGCCGTCCTCCTCATGGGCAAGCACAAGCCCATCTTCGACCCCTCCACGGACTGCGGTGACTACGTCGTGGTGACCAACTGCGCGGCGCTGCACACGACCGGCCGCAAGAAGTGGCAGAAGCCGTACTACAGACACTCGACTCGGCCTGGTAACCTCAAGACGGTGACAATGGACGTGCTCATGGAGCAGCACGGCGGCAGTGAGGTGCTGCGTAAGGCTGTGCGTGGTATGCTGCCCAAGAACAGGCTGCGGGACAAGCGATTGGCGAGGCTCAAGGCGTTCGAGGGCGATGCCCACCCGTACAAGCCGAACTTGATACGGTTCGGCGGTGTCCAGGTCGGCAAGCAAGGTTGGGAGAAGGCCGTGGAAAGGGTCCGTGAGGGGGACAAGAAGAGATTATAAGGGCGTGCGGGAGATTTGAGGACGAAGACAGTGTGATCATGCTGTAGAAATAGCGCGGATGAATTGGGGAAGTCTTTTACTATCTGTACCAATATTGTGGGCATCTCATGACCTAGCTTGAAGCAATCGACAACGAGTTTTTTACGACTGCTATATCGCAGCTCTCGGGCCTTCAAGTGATCGTTTGGCATAGCGGGCAAGTTGGGCACGGGGGAGGACAAAGGTCACGAGAAGACGATATTGTTAAAGTTCCATATTAATTGCTCCTGGCATGGTAGGTATCTGAGTCTAACAGCCTCTTGGTATCAATCTCTTTCTGCCGGTTCATCATATCTCATCATTCTAGACATATGCCACGTCTCGGCTACGCAATCCTCCCAGTATCTATAGTCTTGGCTGCAGATTATCGCGGGACACTTCGCACTTGATGAGGCCGTTGGGCCCCGACTGGGGAGCATAGACCTCGGCGTCCTTGCCCGTATTCTTGAGGCCCTTGTGCCAGCTCAGATCTAAGTAGAGTATTAGCATTCACGTGTGACTTTGAAGGAATAGAGCTTGGATAGACTCACCAATTTCGAAGTAGTGCTTGTTTGGTAGTGCGTAGATGACAGTGTCAATCTCCGGTACGGTCTCCAGAATCTCAGCCGCCATCTTGTACATGGTGGCCTGAACACTGGCACTCTCATCCTCGGCAAAGATTTTGAGGGTGACGTTCCGTGTCACCTCCCACGCATTATCAAACTTGGGTGCAGAGGCCTCGACTGCCGCAACATTCTCAAAGTTGTTCCACTTCCACGCAGCGTCCACGTCGGTCGAGAAGATGCGGTCCCAAGTCTCTGGTAGGGTGGTGTACTCGTCGCGGACGAAGCCGTGGAAGGCAGAGCCGGTGCTCTTGAGGACGGTCAAGCCGACGATAGAGCTCTTAATCTGGATGCCATCCTGACGGCTCACACGGACCTCGACGTTCCGCGTCTCCTCGCCATTCTTGAGGAAGCTGTGAGGATGAGGCTTGCCGTCAACCTCTAGGCGCGCCCAGCGGACAGTCTTGACGCTGACGTTGGCGACATGGATGTGGCTGTAGGTCTGGATAAAGTGGCTGCCGAGGATAGAGGCGTACAGCTCCGGAGGGTTCACGGGGTTCTGCTTGGCCGTGATGTAGATGGTGTTCTTGATGGAGTCGGTGGCGACGACGACGCTGTTGTCGGCCTCTGTGTACGAGGTCTCGATCTCTCCCTCGAGGAGGCAGCAGACGGTCATTTCCGTGACGGTTTGGACGCCAGTGGAGGCATCACGGTCGACTTTGCAGACGCGGACATGGTCCTTGCCGTAGCGGGCAGCAGATACGTAGGGCATGGCGGATGATTTCTTTGGTCTCGAGGAGAGAGTCTGAGGCATGGACACGGAAGGGAGCAAGTGTAATTGATACGGCAGGGATCCAGGCTAGGCAAAGTATCCGTTGCTGCGTTGCACCAGGAAGTGACGGAAAGACGTCAGTGGATAATTGTCAACTGTTTCCGTCCCTTTGTATGAGAGAGGCGGTAGTGAAGAAAGAACCGAGGGCAAACTGACATCCGCTACGAGGAGGAGATAAGCTTCTAATATATAACCGTTTCCAGACTCGGACTGAGACGTCAGCCCCCCCTCCCTCTTCTCTCTCCCCGGGGCGACAATGACAGCTCCAAGGCGGACGGAGACGGACGCCCCGATCAACAAGCAGCGCCGGTGGCCGAGGAATTTGTTGAAGCGCGCAGGCAGAGCTGGCAGCGAATCGACGGCCCTCATGGGGGGACGAGGGTCGGTGCCCGGGCGCGGAGGACGCCGGTTCCCTGGGGCGCCGCGCATCGGGAGCCGCCTGGGGCACCTAACAGCTAGCGCACGTTATCTCTACCTGCCCTTTCTTATCTGGCCCGTGTGTGTCTCTGGCATCCATGGATCTTATCTGGAGGGCAATCCTGGTCTCGATGTCACTCTGCGACTCTTGGTGGCATGATTCCAGAGGCTTTGAGTCGTCGCGGTGAGGAGTGAAGCCGAGGTGTAAGACTCGGCAAGAAGCCAACGTGCCCTCGAGCCGGACTCGAATCGGAGGGGTCTACACGTTCCAGCCTGGATGCCTGATCACGGGACAGATTCTTGAGGTGGTCAGGATGAGAACACATGGATAACAGCAATTACAGATGCATAGGTTTGGGACGTGCAACAGGATTCGCAATATATGAAATCCTTTCATGAAACAACTAGAAACAGCCCTGCAAGGAACAAAGCATTCGCACCCATACCTTGACAATGGGGCCTACCTACCTACTTATTGATACATATGGATCGCTCTGGTTCCCCAGCTTTCATGAATGTCACCACCCAACCTCGGCGGCCTCAAACGGCCCGGGGCCCGCAGCCCGCGCTCTCCATCCTTGAGCCACTGAAGCAAGCCGCAGCTACAGTGTCTACAGGTGGCTGACCACGCAGTCTAGTGCCCGCTTACGATGCACCACCCCTCGCCATCACCGCCTGGCCGGGTCCACCTCCACTCTGGCTGCCCGCAAGGCCAACAACCTCCGTCTTGATCCTCCAATCACCACGCCGCTCGTTCCTCGAAACCCTGTCGCCCTGCACCTCGAGCCTCCTTCGTTTCGCTCTCTGGTGTTGGCGTAGGTAGGGCATCTGGTTGTTGCTTCTGTTGGCGATCTGGTCCCCCCTCCCCCCTCTCGGTCTCTCAACTTCCTTCCCGCGGCTGCATCATTTGCTGTAGCTCCTGCTCGCGCGGCTGAGAGCCTCCACATCCACGTAACCACCTCCAAGACAGTCTCCGCCCATCTCCAGCCTGGAGCTTCCCTTGAACTCAGATTTCGGTGGACATACTCTCGGCATCTCGTCTGACGCCCGCTCAGCACGACACTCGGATCAAACACGGTCCATCCTGTGTATATAATATATCCAAGTTGTCGCTATTGCCTTGACACCGCCGTCACGCGCACGATCTCATCCTCCGTCGACATCATAACTCTATCCCCGACCGCGATCGCATCCACCGCAACGAATTCATCCGCTACTTCAGCAATCGACGAATGCACTACTACCTCCGCGCCAGGGCCCCGTCCCAACCGGTGGGCCGCTCGCCGTCGTCATGCTGAGCTCCTCTGCCGCGACCCAGAAGGGCATGACGCCCCCGAGCCACTCCTCCCAGCAAAACCTCCCTCAACAGTTATCTGGTCGCACCAGCTTCGACCGCGATGGCTCGGGCCTCCAGCCCCCGAATGGTGCCAACGCACGCAATCTATCAGCCTCGGCCGTATCCTTTGCGCCTCGCGGGAGCAGCCTCAATATTGCCCCGGGCAGCTTCAGCTCGGAGCTGCGCAGCCGGGCTGGGAGTAGGACCGACGCGAGTTCGGTATACCCAGGCAGCTTCATGGACAAGGTGGAAGAGGATGACGGGGATTCCGTCGCAGAGAAGACCCTGACGGCTCTCAAGGAACGGCTCAACCGTGAGATGAAGATCAAGGAGGGCAGCGAGAACATGCTCGAGGCGCTCAACTCTAAGAAAGCGAAGCAGACCAAAGAGCAGCGGCTGAAGGTTGAGGCAGAGCTCAACGCCAGCAACTCGCGCATCAGAGACCTGCGCCAGAGGATTTCGGATGCTCAGCAAACACGAAAAGCCCCGCCAACTACACCGACCCGAAACCGAACCCAGAGCAATGTTCTCGAATCCAGCAGAACCAACGAGGTGCGCTCACCGCAGAGCGTGTCGCGATCCGTGATAGGATCCGACGTTGAAGAGTCGACGGAAAGCCCAACCTTTTCGCTGGCTGAACTCCTTCAGGCATTGGAGGTTGAGGGCATGATGCCCGAGTACTACGTCTCGCGAGGAAACCAGCTGGTTGACCTTTTCAAGCGATATCCAACCCTCAAGTACGACCTGGTATGGTCCGTCTTTGGACTCCGTATGCAGGTCATGCTCCTGAGCGAAAGTCGAGAGGTTGTTGCTGCTGGTTACCGGATGACCAGATACGCCATCTCAGACGTGGCTTCTCTCAAGAGGATTCGAAGCCTGAATATCGACTTTTTAGTGATCAGGTACGCAGTTCGAGATACAGATGCGCTCTATTATTGACTCCGGCAGATCATTGAACAACTATCGCAAGGCAGACGTCGAACGTGAGCAGGCCCTCAAGTTCGTTCGTGCCTTTCTCGACGTCAAGGGCGGAGTGAAAGAGATCTCGAGGGCAGTTGTGCGCACCATCGTCGCTGTCGCTGAGCATGGGGAAGATCGGCGCACCAACGCCCAAGCCGCAGAACAGGACGTTGATCGTCTGCGACCCATCTGCATCGAGACGTTGGCCGAGATCCTAGTAAAAGACCCATCGCTGCTGGTGGCATCTGGAGGTCTAGGGCCACTATCTGAGGCACTCTCAGAAGGCATTTACAAAGCCCCAGAGAGCTTGGCATCTGCTTTTCTATATCTCCTCGACTCGCCCCGGAAACGAAGATATCTGCAACCCGGTTACGGACTGGAGGTGCTCTTCACGGTCTTCACCGACCAACTCCTCACCAACGAGAGTGTTCTCAAGCAGAACTCCAAGGCCATCGCCACGGCCTTGAAGTCCTGGCCAGGACTCATGGCTCTGTGCATGTACAATTTCCGCGCAGTTCGATCCCTCATCATGAGCATGCTGCTGCCAAATGACACGATTCGCGAGACCGTTCTCGATCTCGTGTTCTCACTGCTGAGGATCAAGTCACCTGGGTGGGCAACTTCGTTCCTGGCTGGAAGAAGATTGACGACGTATGGCAGGGTGGCCAATCTAAAGTCGCCAAACAGCAGGGACAGGGGCCAAGCATCACTTCCTGAAGAAGACAATGGCGAGCAGAACTTTGTCGAACACTACACGGCCCTGCTGCTCACTGTCTTCATCAAAGCCGATCTCCTCAACATTCTTTTAAAGATCGCACGAGAGGGCGAAAACCCAACTCTCCAGCGCAAGACGACACTGCTGATCGGCGAAGTACTCAAGCTTTCGAGCCGCCTCCTGCCCCCTTCGTGGAGTGCGGAGCTCCATCTTCTCCCGGACCTCTTTTCGTCGGCTGCCAAGTTCGGCGGCAATGACCACTGGGTTGCTTCTGGGATAGTCTACCAAATCAGCAGCGTCAGTCGCACATTGTTCAGAAGCACACCTTCGGGGGCCGTGTCTGGGGCCCTGCCCTCGAGCAACAGTCTGGCTGATTTGACGACCCTGGACGAGACACCAAAGGTCAATCAGTCTGTCATCTTCGACGACACTACGTTCAGGCAACTCCTCATTGACAGCAACGTGCTCAACAGTTCCAACTATACCAAGTGGAACTGGGAAACCATCATCAAAGTTATTGATGGGCCACTCCAGAGCGGCAAGCGTCTCGAGGAGGCCATCAAGGCGTCCAAGTTCATGAAGAGAATCATCAGCTTCTATCGACCGTTCAAATACAGGTTTGCGGACGTCAAGAATACGCGCGGAACCCAGAAATACGTCAGGGCAGGCTGTGCTTTGATGCACTCCCTGTTGCAGTCTCCAGAGGGCATCAAATTTCTGGCGGACAGCAAACTGCTCCGACAGATCGCGGAGTGCCTGGCACAATGCGACCCGGTAAGATGGATTGCCTCAGCATGTATGATATAATGCTAACGATTATCTAGACCAGTGGGCTTACAGCACAATATCCCATGTTTTCCAGGGACAGAGTGTCTGATACTCTTTGCGCGGGCTACTTTTCGATGCTGGGTGTCCTCACCGGCGATCCGAAGGGACTCCAGTTGCTAGACAGATGGAGAATGTTCAACATGATGTACCACATCGTCGACTTGAAGCAGCGGCCGGACCTCATCAAGCTGCTGCTGTCCAGTTTTGATTACAGCGTCCAGGGCCATCCACGCGTATTGGTGTCCAAAGCGTTGACAGCCGGCACCAAAGACATTCGAATTCACGCGACCAATGTACTTCGAAAATACGCGATTCGCCCTGTATCACGACTGGGCGGAGTGAGCGATTCGAAGTGGGCGATTCAGCTCCTGGTAACGCAGCTATACGACCCCGAGATAGAGGTGTGCGCAACAGCGGTCAAGATCCTGGAGAAGGCGTGCAATCGAAAGACGTATTTAGAGTACATCGTCGAATGCAGACCAGCTCTGGACCACCTAGGAGAGATCGGCGCGCCTCTGTTGCTACGATTCTTGTCCACATCTATCGGATACCATTACCTGGATGGGTTGGACTATATCAGCAACGAGATGGATGACTGGTTTTTGGGACGAAACGACACGTACGTCAAGGTCATCGAGGCGAGTCTGGCCAAGGCCTTCTTGACCGATCCAGACGAGCAGAACCATCGTATGAGTCTGTTTGATGACGGCGAGATGGATGGCGACTTCCACGACAACCACGTGCCGCCACACTTTTACCGCGAGTTGACACGCACCCAGGAGGGCTGCAGGCTTCTCAGTGACAAGGGCCACTTTGAAGAGTTTGCAGCCACAATCCGTGAACACGGGATGGACAAGGGCGACGCAGAGATGCTTACCAAGGTCAAAGGCTGCCTCTGGGCAGTTGGCAATGTAGGATCGATGGAGCTCGGAGCCCCTTTCCTGGAATCCAGCGATGTGGTGGAGCAGATCATCAAGATTGCCGAGCAACACGAAGTGATGAGCCTTCGTGGTACAGCATTCTTTGTCCTGGGTCTGGTTTCTCGCTCCACGCATGGGCTGGAGATTCTATCAGAGAATGGATGGGATGCTAACACGACGCCGATGGGAAACTCGCTGGGATTCTGCATCCCCAACGACCTGTCCAAACTGCTTTCTTTGACGCCGTGGAAGCAAAAGCCAGTGGCTTCAATCGTGCTGCCCAGCAGTCAATGCACTGCACAGGAGCCACCACCGCGACGCGCAGCTCGCCCGCCCCTTGAACCATCGGAGATTCCGGCTCTGCTGAGCGAAGCGGATGTGAACACGAGGGTCCTTGAGCTCATTGTTGATCTGGGGAACATGGTTCTGTACAAAAAGGCGCTCACGGACCTCCAGAAGCTGAGAGCACACAAGCCAAGCGCATTCCGAAGCACACAGTTCTTCAAGGAGGTAATGGGCGCAATGGAGTGGAACCACTACCGGCTGGGTGTACGAAGGATGGTGATTGACCTCTTCGACAAGAATGTGATGCGGCAAATTGTGTTTGACGAGGAGGAGGATGACAGCGACAGCAGCAGCGATGACAGCCCAGATGAGAGCGAGGAAGAGAGCGGTGATGGTGAAGGCAGTTCTGGGGACGACAGGACAGAGAGGCAGCGGAGCGTGAGCGAGCCGCTTGGGCCGCCGGCAGACCTGACACCAGCACCACTCAACTTCAGGCGCTGAGCGATTCTGAAGGAGGGTGGCAGGAGAATGATGTGGCCTCGTTCAGGCACGAGGTCAGGAGGAGATGGGGCGAGGTTGATGAAGCTTCAACTGTACGATACCAACGACAGCAATGATGAGGGCACGCTGAAAGTAGGCGATGAAAAGCCAGAGAGACAGTCGGATCCTGGCAGCTGTATATATCTGTTTATGGCAAGCAGGTCAGGGAACCGGGGTCAGGGCTGGATTTCGGATCAAGGAGTTTCTTTGGCAAGGAGTCACGGGGAGGAGGCTTCTTCTGGCCCGTGGTCGGGTCAGGCCAGGGGAGCGTGGCCGGCAGGTTGCGGGTCGAGTACCTCTCTTGAAGCGATTTGGGGCATTGTCCATTTATTCGAAGCATTCTCCGTCCAGGCAGGAAGATGGGTTGAGGGGGTGAAAAGCATTGTAGGCGGCGTTTGAAGGGGGCGAGTGAGGTTACAAGAAGATGGTTCCCATGATATGAGGGTTTCGATGCATCATCTATCTACCTACCTACCTACATGTATAGATGTCCCTATTTAGACGGCATTCATTTTCTAGTTATCCAGACTGAAGACTGAGCAAATGTTGGATGATGGACATGATACAGTTTGATTCCTGTGCACAGTCTTTCTTTTACACGGTAGGCCTCGGTGGTTTCGGTAGCTCAGCTCAGATCATCAACTACAGGCTTACTCACCATTTGACCATAAAAAGAGAACCAAATGCGCATTTTCCTCGCAATTTACGTATGGCATCATGAAGTTGGCGTGTCACCACCATGACGTTGAGGTGATGGGCCCCACTGGCTGTTCCCAAATAAGAGTCCGGGCATAACCCCAGCACGAGACGCGGGATTAAGCTGCCAGTTTAACTCGACTACCGATACACGACGGAGAACATATTCTTTTTATATATACCATCTATCCTGACATCGTTGCTTCTGAATACGGCATATCACCTCAGTTTGACAAGGACATATAATCATGACTCAGGGACGAGTGCTGGTTATTGCTGGGTCGGACAGTTCGGGCGGGGCGTGAGTTGAACCTCCATCTTTTCGTGGAACGATGCAGCGACATTCCCAGCTCAAGAGATTGAGATGTCCATGTTTCCCTCTCAAGATTCATGTACTGACGTTTACTTGTTCGCAGCGGACTGGAGGCAGACCAAAAGGTCATCGCCGCCCATGGATGCTACGCCATGACGGCCACGACGGCCCTCACGGCGCAAAACACAGAGGGCGTCAAGGCTATCCACGTCATTCCCGCCGAGTTTGTTGCTCAGCAGATTGAGGCCTGCCTCGAGGATGTGGGTGTTGATGTTATCAAGACTGGTAGGTCTGGAGAGGAGAGAGTTGACTGGCTGAGGCTGACTTGGGAAATAGGCATGCTTGCTACAGCAGAGACGATAGAGACGGTTGAAAAGATTGTCGTCAAGCACAATGTCCCAGCTCTTGTCGTCGACCCTGTGAGTCCCATCCTCCCTTTCTAATCTGTCCTCCCTTTCTCACGCTCCCAGGTCATGGTCTCAACCTCTGGGGCGACACTCCTCCCCAACGAAGCCGTCCAGCAGCTCTGCAAGCACCTCCTCCCGCACACGACGGTGCTCACGCCCAACATCCCCGAGGCGTTCCTCATCCTCTCGCAGAACGGCCAGCCGGCCCCCGAGGTGCGCACCGTCGAGGACCTCGAGGCCGTGGCGCGGAGCATCCAGGCGCTGGGGCCCAAGTGGGTGCTCGTCAAGGGCGGACACGTCCCCATGAGGGAGGACCTGACGGTCGCCGCGGCTGAGGAGGAGAGGAAGGTTGTCGTTGATGTGCTGGTCGGCGGTGATGGCGAGGTTGTTAGGGTGCAGAGTCCGTATCAGGCTAGCACCAACACCCATGGCACTGGGTGTTCTTTGGCGTGTGAGTTTATCTTGATACTGACCCATGTGAGAAAGCTGACCATGATACAGCGGCCATCGCGTCCAACTTGGCCAAGGGTCTCGACGCTCCCAAGGCCGTCCGTTCGGCTTGTCGATACATCGAGGCTGCCATCAGGACGGCGCCCGGCCTGGGCAAGGGTCACGGTCCGTTGAACCACTTCCACTCGACCTATTCACTCCCATTTGCTCCGTAAGTGCAGATACTTTCTCTCTCTACATGCAAGATTTGACTGACACGGACATAGGGGCTACTTTATCGAATGGCTCCTCGAGCGCCCCGATGTCCGTGACGTGTGGAGGGAGTTTGTGCACCATCCCTTTGTCATGGCCATTGGTGATGGAACGCTCCCTCTCGAGTCCTTCAAGGGATACATTGTCCAAGACTATCTCTACCTGGTACGCATACTTTCCACCGACATGAATGAACAAGTCTAACCGAAAACTCTCTCAAGATTCACTTCTCGCGTGCCAACGCTCTCGCGGCATACAAGGTGCAGAACGTCGAGGACATCTCCAGAGTAAGCTGCAATCTTTTCTTTCCCAGCCGACCTTGGACATGCCAACTCACACGCACACCCCTTTCAGGCAACCGAAATCGTCCAGCACATCATGCACGAGCTAAAGCTCCACACCTCATACTGCGAGTCCTTTGGCATCTCCATCGCCGAGATCCAAGCCACCGAGGAGAAGCAAGGTAAACCAAACCCCTCCCCCCTTTTCTCTTTCAACCATGCTGAGATACCTCCAGCCTGCACCGCCTACACCCGCTACGTCCTCGACGTCGGCCAGAACGGCGACTGGCTCGGCCTCCAGATGGCCCTCGCCCCGTGCCTCCTCGGCTACGGCGCCGTGGCCAAGATGCTGCAAGGCCACGAGGATACTGTGCGCGAGAACAACACGTACTGGGCGTGGATCAAGAACTACAACGAGGACGACTACACCCAGGCTGTCAGGCTGGGATCCGGTATGTCTACGAGGTCCTTTTTCGGTGATTCCCCCGTGTACAGGCTGACAGTCAACGCAGAGCTGCTGGAGAAGCACCTTCAGCTACAGTCGCCGTCTCGAATTGAGGAACTTGTCAAGATCTTTGTCCAAGGTCTCAAGGTAATTGAAATCCCAAACCATGTTGCGTGCTATGTGAACACGGCGTGCTAACACTCGACAGTTGGAGATTGGCTTCTGGGACATGTACCCTTCCAAATAGACGCGGTCAGCCTCCATAAAGGAACCTCTTCACATCCCCATGATCCAAAAAGAAGTAACGAAGAGACCAGTCAATTCATAGACATAGAAGCTTTAAGTATATACTTTGTTTTTATGCGGTTTACTTATACAATTCTAACAAAAAAGACTCCACCCCCGGTGTATGGCCTGCCACCCTTGTTTTCCACTCCATACTCCTCCCCCAACTCATAAACCCTCCCCTACGTAGGTAACTCAATACTGTCCTAAAGAAGCATTACACCATCTCCACTGGTCGCGGTCTCTCACCGTCTGGCATCATGAGCCCAAAGTCCTGCTCAGGGGGCGGTGCCAAGACGGGAACTGGGGGAGTGCTTCCCTCAGAGCTACTCTCCTGCTGGCGCTGAGCCCGTCGTAAATGTCCGTTCTGCTGCTTCACCCACGAATTAACGGTATGGAATCGTGGTCGGAAATCCACCGAGACCTCTGTGGACGCGGTATCCCGCCGGCCAAAAGTGGTATCGGTATCCCGTCTAAAAAGTGTGCTGGTAGATCGCCATGTCGACAGCCGAGAGGGAACAACCGCAGCTGCGGGTTGCGAGGGCACAGTCTGGATGGTCTGGTTGGTGGGGGTGACAACAATGTCGCCGTCGCCGAAGCCAGAAGAGATGGAAGAGAGAGAGCTTGCACCAGTCTGGCGTCTTCCTCCGACGTCATAGATGTATGGTGTTGTAGAAGGTACTCGCTTGTGTTGGCGTCCACCACTAACTGACACAATAGACTCCTTGGGGTCGTGTCGCGCGATGACCTGGACCTGGACGGCGGTGCTCTCGACAAACATGGTGCTCGTGGGGCTAACGGCATCGAAATCAAAGTTTACCGTTGATGCCCTTGTGCTTCCGATGCGGTACGCTCCTAGTGGCCTATTGGGCGCAAGGAGCTGAGAGTCGATACGGCTTGAGGCTGGTCTTGGGGACGCTACAGGCTGCGCCTTTGCGAGGTTTTCTTGAGACAGCTGTGCCTTTTCGAGGTTATCTTGAGATGGGGCGTCGATGGTGTACCAGCCTTGGTAGCCGAGTCGCGGTCCGATGAATGGGACTTTGGAGACGAGGTTTTCGAACCGACTGGGCTTCTCAAAAGCCATATCGTCAACGGGAGCTTCCTTCTTCTTCTGCGATCTCTTCTTGTAGAGTTTCCAGGCGATGAAACCAATAGCCAGTAACATGAAAAAGGCGCCAACTGATCCCACGCCGAGCAGAATCTTGTGGACATTTGAGTGAACACCATCACCGTCGGAAACCTTTTGACAGTTAGCATGTTGGACTCAACACTGACCAACCACGTTGTCAACTCACCATTCCAGAGTCTGCTCGAGGAACACTCCCATCGGCCGATGGCGCAGCCAGCGTTGGGTCGTTTGCGGGGACTACAAGATTACTCCCATCATCCGCCTCTTCCCGTTCGCTCTTGTCGGAATCGTTCTCGCTCTCACTGTCACTCTCGCTGGGGCTGTCGTCGTTTGATCGCTCCACGACAGTCACGAATCGTCGTGATCGAGATGTGGCGATGTTTGGTTCTCCAGATGGGACCTCGATATCGGCACGACGGACTCTAATCCTGAGCTTCCGCTTCCTCATTATCGTGACATCGTACTCGTGATCGGTATCGTCGGCCCTCGTCCAATCCGGCAAGCTGCCGCTGAATCCCCTCTTGGCTTCCAACTGCCACCGACGCTGGGGAGACTCGAAAGAGGGTACCATTGGAATAGTAATATAAAGGTTGCCTTTTCCTGAAAGGATATTTGGTTGTCGAAAGAAATAAATTAATCAGATCACGAAACTCGTCGAGAGTCTCGTCCTTGATGCTGGTAATTCAAAGCGATAGTGGGGTATCTGAAAACGACAGTGATGGCGATGGCAGTCGCTGACTGGGCATCAAAGAAGCTGGTTGCAATAAAACGAAAGGTCCAGCCTTGAAGGAAAGTACGAGGAAGAGAATGACAAAGGAAAAGTGCGCCCTTGGCGGTTTATGGCACGCGACCTTTGTTTCGGGTGTTTGAAGTGTGGGAGAGGGTGAGGAGGAAGATGGGAGAGGAAGAGGAAGAAACTCAAAACCGGCCATGGGTTGTTATGGGTTGATACATGATGAATTGCCATGTTACGATATGAGCCAGGGTACATGACATGAGTGCCGCGCGCATACCACCCACATACGAGCGATCCAATCGTCCAAGGGGCCCTCGGTGGTTTGACTCCTAGACCAACATCAGGAACCACTCATGCCAAACCTGCTCGCCTCTTGCGAGGTGCGACACGCTCGCTGGACGTTGAGTCGCATATACAGACGGCCACGGCGCTCTAGGGAAGAAAAGAATTGGTTTGCGACGACGGGTGTCGCTGTCGCGCCTCGACGCTGAGGCCAAGGATTCAGGTTGGAGACATGGGAGCCTGTGGGCTAGGCGCTAACATTTCTCCTGCAGATCCAGCTGCAGGAATGTTAGAGAAGCGCAGTGTTCGGTTGGTCTGTGTTGGCGGCCTGTCCACCTGCATGGGGGCCCCCCGTATCGAAGAGGACTCCTGTTTCAGCCAGGGCTACCAGGGGGTCTTTGTGTCGCAGAGCTTGATGGTGATGTTCATGCAGGGGCTGAGTCAGACTCCAACGTCGGGCATCGTGGGCCAGCCAATTCGTCCCTAACAAAATTGGGTTTTCTGAAATAGATTGAGTCTTGGTCAAGGGCGTCATCCTCTTTGTTTCTCATGCGCGCTGTCAACTGTTCGAATATGGATGCTGGCTGATGAGCCAGAAACGAACCAGCAAGGGTCATGCTAGACACTCACAATCTGAGTTGTAACAGACACTCGTGTCGGACATTCCGGATTCCATAAAAGGAACAATGTGACCTCCTTGTTAATCAACAATTTATGTCGCTGATGGAATCATTATCACGGCCTGAAAGGTGCCTCGGGCCCCTCCCTACATACTTGAGCCTCAGCCTCGTCCCGACCAATGTCATCAGATCGAGCCGCGCATCATCTCGCTCCATCACCTCTCCATCAGGCTCATCCGGGGTCGCAAGTGCCGGACTCCATCGTGTTGGCGCGCCGAGACGGTCCGATATCCATGGGACTTTGCAGCAGTGGATGTCTGGTTCAACTTTTGAGTGGGCAGAGCGTCAAACGGGAGTTGAAGAAATCATCAAGCCCAAGCAAGTCATGTGTGGGATCGGTTCTAGAAGGCAGGCACGTGGGGGCGAGAACTATCATCCTGCCTGCCTTCCATTGTCGGAACGACATTCATAAAGTGAGTTGCATGTCACTGAAATAGGTAGGTACCTACTCCGTACGGAACTTCAATGGGTCAAGGGTTTCTGCGTTACCGTTCATTGTCCCTTCAGTTCAATCAACTCCATCAGGGTCTCCGAAATTATCTATCAAGAGAGGAGATAGAGAGAAAACTACAATCAGAAAGACCAAGCCCTTCCACTTACCCAGTCTTCTTGGAGAACGACTTCAAGATTTCAGCACCGGCTCAAAATTCTCCGTCTGTGAACGCGGCTACACACGAGGTAGGGATAGAGCCGAGTCACCTCTACTTAGTACTCTCACCTTGGTCTGTCACCGAAGCTCTCTAAAATGCGCTCCAATCATGCTGCTCACCGAACCCTAAATCCTGAGCATGAACGATGAGGCCCAGAAGCGCGGATCCGTCATTAGCGCGCTTGCGGACTTGATGGTCGACTCTGAGGCTCCACGATGTCGAGATCCACCCGGTCCAAAGGAGGCGAGCGATTGCAGATGGGATGGGGGGACGGGGACGGACGCTAGGAGGACCAGGGGGTGAAGCTCTTCCCAAGGGGTTCAGGACGAGCTGCTGCTTCATGCAGTTGTCTGTGAGTGAGGCTCCTCGCTCGACCTTCCACACCGAGCGTCTCCGAGACCAAGGGCCGGTGACCTAAGGTCGGAGCTTAGCTTACAAGCGAGCCCAGAGCTGAGATCCATGTCGCGCAGATGCCCGGGTGGGTAAGAGGCCTGCGATGCAGTGCCGTCGCGGGCCAGATATGTCCCGCCCACTGTCATAACTTGCCCTTCTGCGCAATGAGGCGCTGGGATGTGTTGCGGCTCCGACGCGCCGTGTCAGGGATGCTCTTTCAGCCCCTTTGGTTGCATCTGAGTATCTAAGTCTGGGGTATCGAAGCCATCGCATAGCACACACGTCAAGATCTGGGGACTACACACCGAGATTTCTCACGACAAGTTTTGCCCTTTGACATGAACCAGGGGCATGTAGTCTTCGGCGCCAGGGCCGGTCATGATAAAGACCTAGTTCGCCAGCTTCGGCGAACCCACCGGGAGCGCCTTTACCTACCTAGGTGAGCACCAAGAGGTCGAAATGATGAAATTGGACAATTAGTCAGGGGCGCGGGATGAGAGATATACGACGACAGCCTATGTCACGGATTGCAATTCGATTACGCCGCCAATTTCACCATTCGTCCACTGCCCTCTGACCCCAAGGCCTATTGCGGTAATCCCGCGTATTGCTCAAGAGACTGCAATGTACTACGTAGTAGGAACCCAAACCGTTGACTGTAGAGTTGCGCTAGAAACTACCCAAAACGGGCCAAACGATGCTATCGTCTGGGGGGCGCGCCGTTGTCGCTTCTGTATAACGTTATTAAGCGATGAATTATTATCTCTGTGGTGGGCCAGTCCACAGGAGTGAGCCCTCGCTTCGAGCTGAACCCTCTCACTCTCATCAGCCTTTGATATGTCACATGTATTCCAGCTTCGCTGAAAGGATTCACCGACACACCGACACACCTGCAGAGGTGAGGCATGGGCTAGGGTCTGGGATCCGTGATCGCGAGAAACCGGATTCATACCGAGCAATGACCCTGAGGTTGCAGCCAACACAAGGTTTAGATGCCAGAATACCTACATCCATATGTACGCACAAGCCTCAAGCGTGGATGTCTCCCACACACATCAAAGTCACTATCCGCAAACGTGGGAAACGATAGACCAGACAGTCTAATTGGCCAGGCCCGCATTCATCCTGGATGAATGGATCTTGGAAAAGAGGGCTGGATGAAAGAAGGGCTTGAAAACCGGGGGCAAAAAGTACTTACAGTTCCCATGCTCCGGATGCAGAGATCAAGGTACCGCTTCTCATCAATCTTATCAAGAGAAGCCACTTTTACACGCGGTCAACGGGGGTCCGAAGGGAAGGGGGGAGGGACCTCCCACCAACATCCATCGTCAAAGACCTCAGGCTCAGGGATCAGAACAAACCCACACATCATGGATCCCGATGCCACGTCTTGTTGTGAGCGCCGGACGTCCGGAGAAACGCCGGGGTCCTGTATCGCCCCGTTGATGGACGGGAACCGCAGGCGCGTTTCTCGATACCACGCACAATTGTCTTTGATTTTGCGCCATCTCAGTCCTGGACGAATGAGGAAAGAAAAACAGCAACAGCACAAATGCAAGCGGCAACAATGACGACAATTGGTGGTGGTGACGGAATCATGCACGTTGTCCGGACGTTCGTCGTCTATGGGTGCGCCGGCCGTGTGCAGACCGGCACCTCCGGTTGTCCCTTCACCTACTCACCGGCACCCACGAGGCAGACAGAAAACCGAGAAACAGAATCAAGGGACCATTCAGTGGAGCGCGAGGGTGGCAGACGCTGGAATCCCCGAGTTCCAGTAGACGCGCCAAGTGAAATTTGCAAAAATTTACTGGCCGCACACGGCGAAGGCTCCGGGTCGGAGGCGAATTCCGGTCCGGTCCATCAACTGGGCAGTGGTTCAGGACACAAGCTTGGAGAAGAATTTGGAGAGAGAAAAAAGTCACTGACACAGACCTGGCGAGGAAAAAATTTCCAAGGGTTCACCCCTCTGAGCTCCAAAAGATTGGAGCTGCCTACAGTACCATGCATGCATGCACAGTCACTCAGACCTCAACTTGGTGATTCTCGAGCGCTCAAATCTGAGGTGCCACCTCCAGAAAAGCTTCCCAGTGGGCGTCATCCTGCTTAGCGGCCCCGGCTAGCGCAAGCACGGAAGCCCACGCCGACCCGCCCCGCTAGCTAAGCTGGATGGAAGGGCTCCTGGGAACTTTTTAGTGGAGAAAAACGGGACGGCCAGCGAGCACGAGCACGGGCAAGCAGAGGCGACAGAGGCCATGTCCCATCACAAGAAAATAGATGGAGGACGGGATGTCTTATCTCACTGCCCGCAATGGATGAAGGGGTCAAAAAAGGATCAACCACATGTATCCAGAAATACGTACCCTTTTTTCCTGCTCCCGGCCTCCGACGCAGTAGGTACCTGCTGTGGCTCACTCCTTCCTGCTCTCCACAAACCCGGCCGGCCGACGCCCTGGCCCTTCCCGTCGCGCGCATCCAGTTACCTAATTCCCTCTGCCCTCCAAGCTCCGATTCCCTCTCGCCCTCTCTCCGTGATTGATTCTCCTTCGACTCACTCCCGTCCGTCACCAGCCCCATTCGTTCGTGACGCCTTCGTCTGGTCCAGAGACTCACCCTCTTGTCTCTCTCCTTCTCTTCCTATTCTCATCTGTACCCTCCCTTCCCCTAATTGCTCTCAATTGAGCCTTCTCTCTCCCTCCAGATCCTCACAATGGCTTCCTCCGCGCGAGCCATGATGGCCCTCTCCCGGGTCGGCCAGATGGCCCCCAGCAGTCGCATTGCGACTCGCGCCCTCTCCACCGTCTCCAAGGCCTCCGCCCGGCCTTCGGTTTCCATGAAGCTGAGCAACTCTGGTCGCATCGCCTTCCGAAGAGCCTACGCCCACGAGGCTCCCAAGCCCAAGCCCAGGCCTGGCAAGCTGCGAAGGACCTTGCGATGGACTTGGCGGTTCACCTACCTCTCCCTCGGTGCCACCGTCGCCTACACCTGCTGGGTCATCTACGACGACCGTCATCCCCAGGAGCAGTTCCAGCCTGATCCCTCTAAGAAGACCCTTGTTGTGCTAGGTGAGTAAAAGAGCGCTCACAGAGCTACTCCGATATTTCGAATTGAGTCACTGACGCAATTCCTCTCTCAGGATCTGGTTGGGGCTCCGTCGGTCTCCTCAAGAACCTCGACACCGAGAACTACAATGTCATCGTCGTCTCTCCCCGCAACTACTTCCTCTTCACTCCCCTGCTGCCTTCATGCACCACGGGTCTCATTGAGCACCGCTCCATCATGGAGCCTGTCCGCACCATCCTCCGCCACAAGAAGGGCGCGGTCAAGTACTACGAAGCCGAGGCTTCCTCTGTTGACGCTGAGCGCAAGGTTATTAAGATCAAGGACAACACCGAGGGCAAGGGCCCTCACTCCGAGACCGAGATTCCCTATGACATGCTCGTGATTGGTGTTGGCGCCGAGAACGCCACTTTTGGCATTCCCGGTGTTCGCGAGAACAGCTGCTTCCTCAAGGAGATTGGCGACGCCCAGCTGATCCGCAAGAAGATCATGGACTGCGTCGAGCGCGCCTCTTTCAAGGGCCAGTCCCAGGAGGAGATTGACCGCCTTATGCACATGGTCGTGGTTGGTGGTGGCCCTACCGGCGTCGAGTTCGCCGGAGAGCTGCGCGACTTCTTTGAGGACGACATCAAGAAGCTGATCCCCGACATCAGCCACCGCTTCAAGGTCACCCTCATTGAGGCTCTGCCCAACGTTCTCCCCTCCTTCTCTAAGCAGCTGATTGAGTACACCGAGAACACCCTGCGCGAGGAGAACATTGACATCAAGCTCAAGACCATGGTCAAGCGCGTCACTGAGGAGTTTGTCGAGGCCGAGTTTGTTGGCCCCGAGGGCAAGAAGCAGACTCTCCGTATCCCCTACGGCCTGCTCGTCTGGGCCACTGGCAACGCCGTCCGCCCCATCGTTCGGGACCTCATGGGCAAGGTCCCCGCTCAGAAGGATTCGCGCCGTGGCCTGGCTGTCAACGAGTACCTCGTTGTCCAGGGCACCCGTGACATCTGGGCTGTTGGCGACTGCGCCGTCGCCGGCTACGCTCCCACCGCTCAGGTTGCCTCCCAGGAGGGTAGCTTCCTGGCCCGTCTCTTCAACAACATGGCCAAGACCGAGTCTCACGAGAGCCGCATCAAGGAGCTCAGCAGCAGCTTGAACCTCAAGCAGGGCAACTCGGCCGAGGTTGCCCAGGAGATTGAGATCCTGGAGAAGCAGCTCCGCCGCATCAAGGACGTCAAGCCCTTTAAGTACTCTCACCAGGGCAGTCTGGCCTACATTGGCAGCGAGAAGGCTGTCGCCGATGTGCCATGGTTCAACGGCAACATCGCCAGTGGTGGTAGCCTGACCTACCTGTTCTGGCGGAGTGCCTATCTCTCCATGTGCTTCAGCAGTAAGTTTCCTCGATTCCCAAGCCAAATGTGGCAGCAAAGCTAACTCCTGACTCCCAGCCCGGAATCGTGTCCTTGTCGCTGTGGACTGGCTCAAGTCCAAGGCCTTTGGCCGTGACGTCTCGCGCGAGTAAACCCTCGATCGACAAAACACTTTTACGCAATGAGGTTCGATACCCTGAAACGGGCTGCGGTTGGCCAGGGGCCTTGAAAGAGCTCGAGGCTTATGCAGCCCGTGACGATCTGTTCTTGGGGGGGTGTACTTGGAGCATTGTGCATGGGTCTGTGAACCCGACTGGGCTGGACTAATAGACGTCTGATTAGAATCGGGCTTGGGCTAGGATGCTTCACTCTGTAAACCTTCCGTTGGTCTTTTTTTTGTTTACACTTTTTCTTTGTTCACGGATATAGATGGGACTGTATGGAGAGAAACCCTTGTACGACATAGCTAGAGCGAACGGAAAAGCAAAGGGAGGCTGGAGAGGGTAAAAACCAATCAACATTAAACGATATCTGTACAAAGAGGCTAGTCATGTCTGAATCCGGGACGCCTTCAAAAGCGTGCATTGGCGAGAAGAGACATGCAACGCCGACCAATGCCGAGCATGTGATGCCTAATACACCCGACCCCAAGGCCAGTGCCCATGGTGATACAAGATAGTAGCGCATGTGAACCCATTCCGAGCCGCTTCCCCATACTTTTGCGTAATGAGAAGCCGTTTGTTTGCCGGTGACGCGGGCGTAGCTCGGGGGTCCGGGATCCATCCCAGACTGCGGGGCACCAGGTCCCCGCGTCGTGCCGATGTGCGGAGCAGGTCTGGTCTCAACGACGTGGGGAAGAGGGAAAACGCCGCTGGACAGACAAAGAGACGGCGGCGTCTGATCAATTGCGCGACAACTTCCTGATCGAGCACTCGTCGCGTCCCTGCCTTGGCCATGAGTGACCAGTCTAGGCTTTTCGGTCGGGATCTTGCGGTCCAACTTGACCGTGATGACGTCCTGCGTCACCTCCGCGATGAGTTCAACATCCCCTCCAAGGCCGATGTAGCACGGAGCACCCTCCCCCCTGGTACCACAACAGGCAAGTTTCTGGTCTTTCCAATGCCTAGATTCGTCCTCCCCTAACACCTCGGGGCTAACCGTTTCCAATCGCTCCAGAAGCCAATGACAAGGCAATCTACCTCGTGGGCAACTCGCTCGGCCTCCAGCCCAAGCGCACCGCCGAACGCATCCAGCAGTACCTTGCGACATGGCGCACGCAGGGCGTCCAAGGTCACTTCAAGCCGCTCAAGGACTCTCCGCTGCCGACATGGCTCGACGTCGATGCTCGCGCTGCCGAGATGATTGCGCCCGTCGTCGGGGCGCAGGTCAGCGAGGTGGCCATCATGCAGACCCTGACCGCGAACCTGCACTTTTTGATGGCGGCTTTCTATAAGCCGGATATCAAGGGGCGCCATAAGATTATTCTGGAGAGCAAGGCATTTCCCAGTGACCATGTTTGTCTCTCGGTCCGTGGTGCAGTGTCAAGGTCTCTAACCGGGTGAATAGTACGTCGTCGAGACGCAAATACGCCATCATGGCCTCCGTCCTGAAGACTCCATGATCACCATCGAGCCCCCCAACTCCGAAGACATCCTCTCCAACGAATACGTCGAGTCCGTCATCGCCCAGCACGCCTCCACCGCCGCCGTCCTCCTCCTCCCTGGCATCCAGTACTACTCGGGCCAGCTGCTCGACATCCCGCACCTGACTGCCTTTGCCCGCGAACGTGGTATCTTTGTCATCTGGGATCTCGCCCACGCTGTTGGCAACGTGCCCCTCTCGCTACATGACTGGTCCGTCGACGCTGCCGCTTGGTGCAGCTACAAATATCTCAATGGCGGACCGGGCTGCATCGGCGGCCTGTTTGTCCATGAGCGGCACGCACAGGTCGGCGACGATGGAGAGCATAACGTGAGACTCGCCGGATGGTGGGGGAACGACAAGAAGAACCGCTTCGCCATGAAGCCTGGCTTCAAGCCCGCCCCGGGAGCAGCGGGCTTCCAGCTCAGCAACCCCTCGGTCCTGGACATAACCTCGCTCTGCGCCTCACTCGAGGTCTTCGACCTCGCCGGCGGCATGGCCCCCCTTCGCGCCAAGAGCAGGAAACTAACAGCCTACCTCGTCTCAGAGCTGTACCGCCTACCGGAGGACATGGGTGGATACTGGCGCATCATCACGCCTAGCGAGGAGGAGCGACGAGGCGCACAGGTGAGCGTGCTGCTCGCGGATGGGCTGCTGGACGATGTGATGGCCGGTCTGGAGAGAAGGGGGGTCTTGGTTGACGAGAGAAGGCCGAGTGTGATCCGTGTTGCTCCAGCGCCACTGTACAATACCTTTGAGGACTGCTGGGATTTTGTGGTGGCGTTCAAGGGAGCTATGGAGGAGGCTTTGGATGCCAAGTGGAAGAGAGAACAAATGGACGAGTAAACTAGAAACTTTTGCTTCCTATTCATTACAGGTTGTCATGGTGTGATATGTGGTTGTTAGTGTTTCACTCATGAAGTCGTAGAGAGTCGACAGTAATATCCTGGAAGGCACCGTGGTGCACGGCCAGTGAACGTTTCCGTGTTAGTATGGAGGTCTCCATGTTTCCAATTATACCCGTCTTTGTTTCCTCGACCAACTTGGGTTTGGGTGTGGTGGGAGACAATGAATCCCAAGCGTGGTGCGCTCTTTCGTCGAAGTCATGATATCAGGCACGAGGCAGGTACAAGGACAAAGAGCTGCTGTGCACCACCCACACACCGCCGAAAGCCCCTCCTGATCTTTTAATCAAAGGAAGAAGAAAGAGAAAGATGAAGCAACACCTACGCTCCGCTACAAAACGCACAGAGCTATTGCTTTCATACTATCTTGCAGAAATTTCTAAACTTGGCCTCCGAAGGACAAAAACGTAGGGTAGGCAGCTTTGAAATGTTGAGGTGGGGCATTACGTCAGCAACAGGCCTCCTGCTGATTGCCTCCGAAGAACCAATAGATTACGCCGGATAAGACCCACTATGCGGACTTGCCGCAAGGCGCCAGTGCGTCAACTTTTTTTTCCTTAGCGGCGAAAAAAAAAATAAACCAGGCGCGAAGGAATCCGTAGGCTCACTTAAAACTTCCACCCTTCCTCACAATCCCCCTTCCCTTCGCCATCATCCTCAACCCTCAGGCGCGCACTCCTTTCATCACCAAGAGGGAATATCTCGACTAATCGAGACCACATCTTGCGTTCTACGCGACTCTCTTTGTCTTTCTTGACACTTTTCTCCCCCATTTCTCGCAGACGACTCCAGTCCAAACGACTCTCTCCCTCCCTACAAACATGTCTGGCTACGAAGGCGGATACGGCGGCGGTGGTCGCGGCGGCGGCGGTGGCGGCTATGGCCGTGATCGCAGTGATCGCGGCGACCGCAATGGCCACGGTGGTGGTGGTTACGGAGGGTGAGTCTCATTTTTCTCTTGTGATTTTGGCGCAGGTTTGGTGGTTAGGCTCGGAGACGCGGCTGCCTTTCGGCCGGCGACAGCGTGTCAATCCATCAACCACCGCGCCCACTCTACACTCTTCATCGAGTCATCGCTAACAAGACTTGCAGCCGAAGCAACGGTGGTGGCTATGGCGGCGGCGGTGGTGGTTACGGCGGTGGTGGTTACGGCGGTGGTGGTGGTGGTGGTTATGGAGGCGGCGGCTTTGGAGGCGGCGGCGGCGGTGACCGCATGGGCGCCCTCGGTGCTGGCCTCAAGCAGCAGGAGTGGGGTATGTGTTCTGATTGTCCTTTTGATGCGTCCTCGATGGCTAACAATTTCCCAGATGCTGCCACCATGCCCAAGTTCGAGAAGTCATTCTACAAGGAGCACGATGACGTCGCGAGCCGATCTGACGCCGAGGTTGAGGCCTTCCGTCGCAAGCACCAGATGACGATTGCCGGCACCGAGGTGCCCAAGCCCGTCGAGACCTTTGACGAGGCTGGTTTCCCCCGATATGTCATGGACGAGGTCAAGGCCCAGGGCTTCCCTGCCCCCACTGCCATTCAGTCCCAGGGCTGGCCCATGGCTCTTTCTGGTCGCGACGTCGTTGGCATTGCCGAGACTGGTTCCGGAAAGACCCTCACCTACTGCCTCCCTTCCATCGTTCACATCAACGCCCAGCCCCTTCTCGCCCCCGGTGATGGTCCTATTGTCCTGGTCCTCGCCCCCACCCGTGAGCTTGCTGTCCAGATTCAGCAAGAAATCACAAAGTTCGGCCGATCGTCGCGCATCCGAAACACTTGCGTCTACGGTGGTGTCCCCAAGGGTCCTCAAATCCGCGACCTCTCCAGGGGCGTCGAGGTCTGCATTGCCACTCCTGGTCGTCTGATTGATATGCTCGAGGCTGGCAAGACCAACCTTCGCCGAGTCACCTACCTTGTGCTCGACGAGGCTGATCGCATGCTTGACATGGGTTTCGAGCCCCAGATCCGCAAGATCATCGGGCAGATCCGACCTGACCGACAGACACTGATGTGGTCTGCTACATGGCCCAAGGAGGTTCGCGCCCTCGCGTCCGACTTCCTCGCGGACTTCATCCAGGTCAACATTGGTTCCATGGACCTCGCTGCCAACCACCGAATCACTCAGATCGTCGAGGTGGTCTCCGAAATGGAGAAGCGTGACCGCATGATCAAGCATCTCGAGAAGGTGATGGAGAACAAGGAGAACAAGATCCTCATCTTTGTCGGCACCAAGCGTGTTGCTGATGACATCACCCGATTCCTCCGCCAAGATGGCTGGCCCGCGCTTTGTGAGTATCACTCTTACCCCAGTCCAAGGCGCAACTCTTGCTAACGGTTGACAGCCATCCACGGTGACAAGCAACAGAACGAGCGTGACTGGGTCCTCGACCAGTTCAAGTCGGCAAAGTCCCCAATCATGGTGGCCACAGACGTGGCCTCGCGTGGTATTGGTAAGTATCAAGTCCCCCCTCTCCCTCCATGGCAACTTCCAGCAAAAACACCTGCTGTACTTTACTCTCGTGTTTAGGGGCTCTCTTGACTGTGCGAATCTGCCTGATAACCATGGTGTCCACTTGGTTCTCAACCAAACGAGGTCTTGATCCGTTGTGTAGCGTTTGCTCTGCTATACTCGTGTTTCCACTCTTGTACCGTCCCCGCTTCCGTGGTACGAGCGTGGTGGTGGCATTTACTGCCCTTGATCAAGCTGCTGGCCAAGGCTTCTCGTCCCAGGACCCGGTGACTGCTCATCTCAGGATGGCATTTGACGCACTTTTGATTGCCCCATCTCCGCCAGGAGTGAAGTACAGATGGCCTGCCAATATGCTTAGCTATCCACCTTCACCTCCCGTGCTGGAACGTTGCTACACAAACCCCTGCTTCGCCTGCTAACCATTCTTGCTCTCAAAGATGTGCGCAACATCACTCATGTGTTGAACTACGACTACCCCAATAACTCGGAGGATTACATCCACCGAATTGGCCGAACTGGCCGTGCTGGTGCCAACGGTACCGCCATTACCTTCTTCACCACTGACAGTGAGTTTCCCCTGCTGATGTGTACCTTCGTATCGAGGAGAATACTGACATGGACCCTTCAGACCAGAAGCAAGCCCGTGACCTCGTCAACGTGCTCCAGGAGGCCAAGCAGCAGATTGACCCTCGTCTTGCTGAGATGACACGCTACGGTGGCGGCGGCGGTGGCCGCGGTTACGGTGGTTGGGGACGTGGCCGCGGCGGTGGTGGCAGAGGTGGGTATCGCCGACGCTGAAGCAGCAAAGACGCCTATCGAGCTGACTCGACCTCCAGCCAACGCCAACGCCAACAACATGCCCATCGGTAACCGTCGGTGGTAAGGTAGTGAGTGAGTGGCTTGGCTGCCATCTATCTACATCTACCTGGAGGCCTCCCCCGGCCGCCCACGTTTAAACGACACGGACCAAACAAGATGCCAGCATTCTCGGATCATGGCGTCTATAAAAGTATATGACACCCACGGCGTTTGTTAGTTAGAGGACAGGTGGTTCGACTAGACTTTGACTCGTAGTTTGCGAGTCTGGATCACGGTTGCCTGCGGACCAATTTGGTGACGCATTGTTTGTGGCAGTTTTTTCGTTTTATTCATCTTGTTTGTTACTCGGAGGTAATGGCTCTAGATTGGGATGATGATATCGGCTCGAGAGGCATGAAAAAGACTCGGCTGAGAGATTGGGGAAAGATTCGTATTGGAGGCCTTTGTGATGGAGGTCGATGACAATTTCGATGAGATTGGAGCGGCAAATGTTCAATAGACTATTGTAGTTGATACAAATGACAGAGCCTGACCAGCCTTTACTATGTATCGTTGATTTACATGGACGTGTCATGTTGGTGTATTGTCTTTCTTTGCTTTGCATGGCTTTGCGCATCATTGTCATAACTTGAAGTACAATAGACAGAGATGACTCGGTTCGATTATGCTCAAGAGGCTGCTGGCTGGCTGCATGGTCATGATTGTGGGAGGCACATGTTGCACGTTGCATGTTGCCGGACTGACTGACTCGACAGGGCAGAGTTAGAAGCCACGGCTTGCTTCCACGCACGCACGCATGTTGTGCATGTGTGGCTGACTCGCCGTCTTGCTTGACTCTTGCTTGACTCTTGCTTGCTTGCCTGCCTGGGTTCGATGATGGGATTGATTCTGCATGTTTTGATTTTCCTCGTCCTCGGCACTTGTTGCCGATCTGGGTGTGTTTCACGAGTCGACAGCCCCCGTCAGGTCAAGCAAGCAACAATGCCGCCTCTCCGAGTTATAGTTTGTTCCTCGTGGTCGAGCGTGCCGACTCGCGTGGGCGTCCCCCCACGTTGGGATGCTCGGTACGCCCAGATCCAGATCCTTCGAGATGGTGTCTAGGAGTTTGGCGAGTAAGGGACCTTGATATACGGGCGCAGCACGAGGATAAGCGGCATCGTGGAACTCGAATTATCACGGGTTAATCGGGATAACTAACTATACGGAATCTTCCATCCCTTCTTCGGGCAGTTCTTCAAGGGCGTGACGTTCTAGATTCAGAAACTTTGTGGCACCCGGTGGAGATGGCCTCTCTCCTATGTCAGCTCTCCCGAACGATCATAGTCTTGAGCTTTGCTACAACGACTCGTGCACTTCTGTCTTGTTCGACGTGACGTAGAAATAGAACCAACACAAATTAATTCGGGTGTATGGCATTCTCTATCCCCCCTCCAGGAAGTTCTTCAAGGGGTGTGACGTTCTGGATCCATAACTTCTCTCTTGTTTCCAGAACTCTGGTTGCTTAGGGAGAACAGCTGATCATCTTCAGGTTCACTACAACGACTCGTGCGCTTCCATCTCGCTCGACGTGTATTGTCTTGTTCGGCAGAGGTCGGCCGCCGTTAGGAATCAGATCCCGCTCACCGCTGTCTGCTCGAACTGGATGGGATGCTGGACGAGCCACCCCGCGCGGTGTTGGATCGTCAGCGTTCGTAGACGGGACTTGGTCTTGACCGACTCATCGTGAATGCTAGCTTGCTTGGAAATCTATACGCGTTGACGGCATCGGAGTCGTGGATTGGTCAGGGGACGTTCGATTCGTTTGGGTAGTGCTGAGTTCGGAGGAAGGGGAGAGAACCTATCGTTGGGCTCTTGGTAGTACAGAGATGGGCTGCGACTTCAAGGTTAAGGGGGGAGGGGGCAGTTTGAAGAACCTACATGGCTGCCATCCAGTGTTTGCTTGCAGTAGAGGTATCCTCGATATGTGCTGGGATAGTCACGAATGTATCGTATGCTTGGGGGAGGTCTGGACGGGCATCCGGAAGGGCTGGGGAGGATGTCATCTCGCGTCCCTTGCCTCCTCGATGATGTCGGTGAAGATCACGCTGCGAGGGAGTCAAGTCTGCTGCAAGTCCTTGGCTAGCGGAATCGTCTCTGCGGGTTTTGGGCCAAGTCCGCCTTTAGCTGGACAGAGCACACCCCTTGATTTTGCCGTCGAAAGGTTGTCGAGCATGGCATTGGGACTTTTGAATTCAGTGTATTGCGTGACTCTGTTGCAGGAGAAGCTTTGGGCTGGCCAGGACGTGTCCTTGTTGTCGACGGGCGACGATGGGCGGCGCGAAATGCAACTTGGGGGTTGCTCACCACCACGCGCAAGTTCAGGATCCTACGGGCTCCTACTCCTCAGCGCATTTGATTTCCCCGGGATTCTAGTCTACGAGATGGCACGGGCAAGTCATCAGCTCGCTACGACGGCTGCTACGACCTAGAGAAGGGGGAACTCTGGTTGGACACCCAGGTAAGGGTCTACGAGATAACCCGTTGATCCCTTCAAGACTACTCCATACTTGTGGAAGCCATTGCTCGGCGCGTGAATGATTATCATACTCTTTCCCTCCGTAGGAATGGTCACAGTTCACTTCAAACCAGCTACGAGTCTGGCGAGTGTGCTCTTCGACGCGCTTGAAGCTCCCCAGGGGGGCGGCCATCCAGGTGTGCGCACTCGCAAATTCTGCTCCGTATCAATCAGACGCGCAGCGACAGAGTCAACCTCTCGATCTCTGGGCCATGAGCAGGACCCTCACTCGGTCCAAGATTGAATTTCCCACCGAGCCTCTGGCCATAGCTGGTGCCCGCGGCAACAGTTGCCCAGGCCTTCGAGGCTATTGAATCACGGGCCCCATTGCCGGCGCGCTAGTTATCGTTCTACCCTCTCAGCTTCGTAACGTGTCGAGGTCCTCGCGGCCCCTAGGAGAGCATTTGTTCTAGTCCCTCATCTCCATGCCAGCTTTGGTATCCAGGGGGCGTCTGTTCTGCTGCCAGGGGGGGCAGTTCATCGTTATGCCCTCCATTCCGAAAAGGACGTCAAGATTCTCGTGCTATTGATATTACGTCTCGTAAAAGATCCAGTCCCCTGTGTGCCAGCTCGCGTGTTGAACTCGGTGAACGGCCATGGGCTCTGGGGGGGGTTGATCGTCGATGACTTGATATTCTAATGACCGGAAGACGGGGAACCTCGGAAGCCTGGCTTTGCCTGTGTGCCTCCTTCTCAGTATCGGCACTGCACCGAGGTTGCGCAGAGGTGTCTCCGTGGCCATGGGAAAACATGTCGACGATCCGCTCGGGGCCTACCGACTGAGTCCCCCCAAGTACCCCGTCGAGTGAGGGCGCTGCGAAGATCTTCATCAACATGACAGAACCTCACCCACTGGATGACGACAAGGCACTTGTGCACAACTGATAATACCTGCAGCGTGCACACTTGGTCTGGCACGCACTGCAGGTATGAGCGGTTTGATCAAATACTCGCCAACCCACAAGTTGGACCCCCCAGGAGCCCAGAGCAGAGATCGTGGGAGGCATCAATATCAAACGAGTTGCTACGACGTGGTGCAGACACGCACGACACGCCAACGAGGCGTTACACAGACACTGCTAGGACAGACAAGACAATCAACCAAGTTGACTTGAAGAAGAAGAAGACGAAGACCTGGCATCGAGTCGCAACTACAGGGTAGAGAATGAGCCATAACGATCAAGATCGGCATGACCCGCCGTTGCCCCTGGCCAAGGAATGGACTCGTTTTTGTTGGGCATCCATTGTCAAGCAAAGCATGGCGGGCGGTTGGACGGGCGCACAGCACAGCACAGCACGCACATCATGCTCTGCCCATCGCGATTGAAATTCGCAAGCGACAAGAATGGAATTCTGGACTCTGATGACATTCTCTCGATGCAAGAGCCCCCGACAATGGCGCTATCTTGCCAGCTGGAGTCGGACGAGTTGACCTGGCCGAGTTAGCGAGTGCTGACCAAGAACGGTTTCGCCGATTCTCGACCTAGCGGCGAGCTAAACCTTGAAGTTCCAGAACGAAACAGCCCTCTCTCGCGACAAGATGGACTGGACCCAGAACATTCAACATCGGACACTCTCTCCCATCCTGTATCATGTTTCCGAAGTCATCCCGTCAGAATTTTCCATCCTCACGGGGGTGTTGAGACGACTCGCATGGTGTTTTGCCGTCACGCCCATCGCACCCTGTCTGCCATGCCCTGCGCCCTCAACAGGGGACCGAAAATATTCGGAGGCGGGACCATAAACGAACCCTCGCCCATGACAAGTGAAAGAAAGAGTCAATTCAAGCCAAGTCAAGTCGAGAGGACCGCATCGTGGGAGGGAGAATCGAGAGAGAGGTGTAAGGATGCCGACCCGAGTCCCATCCACCCACCCATCTACTCCGTACCCATCCATCCATCCATCCACAAGCAAGCACTCCCTCGTCACCAAGAAAAGAAACGAAACCCGCCACTTGCAAAGCCCTCGCTCGGCGGCAATGGGGGGCAGGAGGGAATTCATCACAAATCCAATCTCGAGCTGCGCCTGCGGATTGGTTGTCCAATGCCTCCGAGGTTCCGCCAGGAGGGGAACAGAGAGCAAGCAAGCAGGATGTGGCAGAAGAGAGAGAGGGTGACATGAGAGACGGTGAGAGAGGAGCCCTTTGCTGTTGTTGACTGTCGACGCACCCCAGGAATGCGCATCAGAGCTTGAATCTGGACCTGTGGCTTGACCCCCCCCCGAGTGCCTGGTGCCAATCTTGTTGGTCGGATTGCGCAACACCGCGGAGCTGAATCAACTCCTGATCAATGCTCCTCATTGCTCAGCACCTACCTGGCCGCCTCCATGTTTCCAGGCTTCCCAGCCCCCCTGCCTTGCCCTGCCCTGCGTCTTGTGTGCCCGTCCCATGCAAAGTATGAATGCCCTTGCCCTGGATTCTCTAGCCGGGCTCTTCTCCAGACGCGGCCGTGGCCCGGACCACCGCACAGTCATTTCGTGTCGTGCTATATCGTATCGTTTCGTGTAGTCTCCTGTCATGCTCGCGCCGTGCTTGATCTCGCCTTGACCGTCATCATTTGACGTCCAGTTTGTGACATCTGACAGCCCTCTTCCTGTCAACTCTGCTCTTCTGCCGCGGCGAACGCCCAACTGAGACAGACATCCATTGTCAGTTGGGAATACTCCGTACAGAGTACTGTGCTGTGCTGTGCTCTCCGTGCACATGCATGCCTGCCTGCCTGCCTGCATGCATTGTCCATGTGCAAATTGTGAACGCCCGTCATCGCGTTGTATATTTTGTCGCATCCGGCCTCCTTTCCCTGCCTAGAGTCCGGCCGACGACAACGCCCTGCCAAACCAACGCCCCCTCTCTCTGACGTCCTCGCGAGACTCCTGATTGAAAAGCAGGCAGCAGACACACAATCATTGCATTTCTTGCATGTCATCGACCACCATTGACCGGTCCGTCGTTTGAGAATCTTCCGTATCCCCGAGGACCACGCCCCCGTAGCAAAGTTTCTTGACTCGGCAGCAAATCGATGCGGATAACTCTCCATTCTGTGGCATCAAGGTGCTACATATGTCACAGCCACCAAGGGACCACCAGAGAGAGGGAGGGTTTCCGATCTCCAGAGATGCCTTGCCTGTCGTCGGTCGGTCGACGTTGGCAGGTTTGGGCTTGGGCGCTTGAATGCATCAGCGCGCGCATGAGGGAAAAAATCGGGTGCCCGCCCAGCCCACAGGCGAGCCGCGATAGCCAGGCTACCAGGCTACCAGGCTACCAGGCCCGACAGCCAGGCCTCGCTGTCGTGAACTATCACGGGGGCGCTAAGAAGGGGGCACACCTTGTTGCTGCGGTTCCGGGTACAAGGTATGAGTGAGATCCACCTCCTGAAGAGCCCCATGCTGCTGGGACTGACCGGCCGTCTCGCCGCCGCCGTGTTTCGTTTGGTGGAGTCTGAGCTGCTGTTGACCCAAGTCTGTCTGCACTGCACCGCTCATCTCGGCGCTCGACCTTTCCAATAACGACCTCTCCCGCAGCCAGAGCGACTGGGCAAATCTCAACGTGCGACTCAGCACCCATTTGGCCATTACGTCGGTGGCGGGACAAGGTGCCGGATGGACACTGCCGACGGCATCGCCCTGTCTCTCCCTCAGTCTCATCTCCCTCGCGGCAGAATCCCAGAAGCCCGCTCCTCAATTTCCAACTTTGACTAGGTGCCGTACCCGGAAAAGCTAGGCGCCCCCTCTTGCCCTCTCGACTTGCAGCGTCGGTGCAGTCAGCAACAAGGTAGGTTGGGAATGGGTTGGGTTTTCAACCCATGTCCTGGGAACAAGTGAGCGTGGGATGGCCCCAGCATAGGTGAGTAAACACACGGCGATCGCAGCACCTCCCTCTCCCTCTCCCTCCCTTCCACAGCTTGTGGTTGAAGCAATCAGCAAATAGACTGCAAAGCCGCCCTGTGTGGCTGGGGAATCGCTGGGGGAAAGCGGCTGCCGCGCGCGACAACCCCCTTTTGTTGGTTCTCACATTCATTCAGAGCCAACTTGTCGTGATTCGTCTTGTTCAGACCAAGGGGGTTGGGGGGTTGGCGGGGGTTTGTGGATGGGTAATGCGCTGGTTCAGAGTTGAAACGTGAGCACTGCCCATGAGGCATCATCCCTCGCGAGTCAACAGTCAACAGCCAGCAGCCTCAGCTGAGAGCCCTTCAGAAAGGTGTCGTCCTGTTTTCAGCCTGCAAGTTCCAGAACCATCATCGGAATCGTCACTGGGCACCACGCTGTAAAGCTCCGCCCTGTTTCATGACATGAAACTGTCCATCGACCATCTCTCGGTGCTCGCCAGTATCAGCCATCCATGATGGAATGCTCCGTGTAGACGTCGATGCCCCTCGGTGCCGAAAGCCCAGCCTAGCAAACCAAGGCAGAGAACCTCGCTCAGCCCAAGCTCCATGCTCCAGATTTCGTGTGCGTTTTGCTTCGTTCCGGCGACTGCCGGAGTGCAAGGGACGAACCATGGTTGCGACAGGTTGGCTTCCGGAATCCCAAGCAACACGCCAGGTTGGGCAATTCACCCCCAGTTCTTCAGGTTTGCGCCTAACTCCAAACTCCCAAGTGCACAATCCCCAGTCCCACCTTGCGCACCCAATTCGATTTGCGCTAATGAGCTGAGTCGTCTGGTTGTTTGCGCCCACCGTTCTGGAGATCGCTAGCGTCTCTCAGCCCACCAAGATCTGAATGTCCTCGTCGTGCGGTGGGGCTGCGACCAGCACAGAGGAATTGAGATTGGTCCGTAGATCAGTGAGATGACTGGTCACCTGGCCCGGCTTCCTTGTGGCCTTCCGTCGCACATTATTCGATCTCGACGCACTGAGGTCCTGCTCCGAGCAGGGTGGTCGGCGACTTTTGTCTTCTTTCCGTGGCTTGAGGTTGCACAAGACAATGGAGCCGGCGTGCGGGAGATTCCCAGGACCACGGGAAGCCCTGAGATCGTGGCCGTCCCGGCTTTCGACTAGTTCAACCGTTTGCTGGGGATGAAAGACACCGTCGAAGCAGACTAGGCCGACTGCCGTCCACCGTCACAGTTCATGGCTTGCCGTAGCTTCACACGTTCCTGAATGCAAGTGACATCCACCGACTCATGAGCCCTGCTTGTGGTTCAAGCTCATGTCTGTGCTGGAAGCTTGGGGCTAAGGCGCCCGAAACGACGCTAGCCAGAGTGGCCACTTGGAGGCAAGCTGCCTTCCTCCTTGGAAGAGTGGATATTGGTCGGCTTGTCGAGCTTCCGAGATGTCGGTATCTGTGCGACGCCGGGGGCACTAGGGAGAACGGTGCACACGCCGAGTCCCTGGACCAGTTTTAAGCATCGGACATCGGGATGGCTGGACCAAGGAGAAAGCTAAAGAGCATATCCAACAAGAGAATAGCAAATGTCATGCCTGCTCGCTATCCAAGCCAAAACTGGGGTTCTGGCCGTGCTGGATTAGCGAAGTTTACTCTGGGGATTCAGCCAACTAACCTCCTAGACTTTTTGGCGGGCCCGTGGCAGCCTATCTGATTAGATGTATCTGCATTTGGAAGACACCAAATCGGACGTGAGTGCCTACAGGCTGCTAGCAAGGTCGTGTAGGCGCCGTGTAGGCGCCGTGTCAAGCCCACACGCACCCGTGGCAGCTGTCATGATGGCCTCTTCGAGGGCGCTCAAACCCAGACCGCCAGGTGCAAAGGCAGGAGGACCTCACACGGATCTCTGCTTGAGGGGGACTCCCTCGAACTTCCTTTTTAGGGGAGCATCTCCAGCTGGTTGGCTTTCTCGGCTCTTACTCGCTCAAATACTCCTGGCTCAATGATGCTCAGGTCCTGTCGACCAACGAGATAAACGACGCTCGTTGCAGTTTGTCCTTGGATTGACACAGACGCGACAGACTCGTCGTCCACCAAACTCCGTTCCTCCAGCGCGAGTGGGTACTTTGGGAAGCCGGGATTCCGACCCCTTCTAGGCCCACGCCCATGATTAGGGCTTTGCAGCACGGCTTATCCTCTTCTAGTTAGCCGAGAGGTGAGAGCCACAGGGCCCTGGGAGGTTGTTCCCGGCCGACTGGTATCGTTTTTGGTGGGAGCCTCAGGGTTACCCAGTTGACCTGTGCGCAAAATCGCAGCGTTCAAGGAGCAACGCCTAGCTTGCTTTCTGGTCATATCGATATCAGACCATCCAATGCGATGATTTTTTTTTGGACGGCAAAGAAAATAAAGCCTTGGTCTTGTCAAATAGTCGTGGGCCATAAGTGCAAGTAATGACGAGCTTCAAATGCTTCATTCTTCGTGGCGTGTCTGCTGGGTTGTGGACCGTCTGATGACAGTACGGACGGAGTGCCTTTTTGACCGTGCTGATGATTGCTGAGCCCTCAACCCTGGCACACAGTAGGTCCAGACAATCGCTCCCCTGCAGAGTTAGCCTGGCGCAGTGTCGATGATGCCCTTCTCCGTCCCATCCTTTGCGGGCCCATCTCTCCCATGTCAAAGGGAATATGCCGCAAGAAAAATCAGGCATGCCTTATCTTGTTCATCTGCGGGCTCGCGCTGCGGAATTATTGGACGTCTGGGTAAATGCACCGAGAAGGCGGTCAGGACGAACATCACGGAGAGGGTTGCATTCTAGAAGGGAAAAGAAAAAAAGGGGGGTGTGAGTGCGATGTGAAGGAAAAACGCGAAAATTGCGCCTTTGTGATGGAGGAGCCTTCCTGTCGGGACATGATCGCCTGGAGCGTGTTCTCCAACCTCTCAGCGACCTAAAAGGTCGAATAGAATAAGCAGCATCTTGACGCGCTGCCCCAGAGTTGATAGAACGAAAACCCCCCTCGAACAAGCCTAAGGTCAAAAGGGGACTGGCGCATGGGCGGAGATGGCTGATATTGCACAGAGTCAGGGAATGCCTGTTCACATCGTGACATCCAAGCCCACAGGGTAGAGGTGCCGAATGCCTGAGGTTGAGATACGGTGCAGTCGATGCGTGACAGGGAGCCGGGAGCTAGGCGTCCACCCTCCACGAGCGCCTCGACTTGCATCCACGGGCTAGACGCGCCACTAGGGAATTCAACCCCCGCAAGCCGATCTGGGACGCGGTGCTTCGCGCTCTGGAGAAGGGCACAGATCGATGTGCTATGGCGGCGACCTTGGTTGGCCGATTCGCGAGTGCAGTATGCCTTGGCAACTAGCAGAAGAGTTAGGAGGCAGAAAAGGCGCCTGCCCATGTCCAATGCGGAGTACTTGGTCCAACTTGGAGAGTAATGAATATTGAGGTCCTGCATGCATGCCAAGAAGGAAATGAAAAGCAATTCCGCCCGCATATCAGGGCGCACGGACAACTTGTGGTGGTTGACGTCGGGCTTGAAGGCTTGGAAGTTGTGTGGACACGATGCAGCACAGTGTCGGTGGGATCAACGTCTTGACGACGAGCAAGAATCGGCCCCCCAATTCTGACGCCCGCCAGGTAACGGTGTCGGCTGAATGGTTGAGCGGTCGACGACCCTGTCTCTGGTCGATGTCGCGGAAGAGCTGCTATTCGCAAGAGTGGCACAAGGGCCCAGCCACTGGGCCACAAAGGGCTAGAATCGGCATGGGTTGCGCATCAGTGGATACTCCACGTGAGCACCAGTCGAGACTGTCTTGTCTTGCAAGCCCGAGGGAGTACGGAGTACAGAGTCAACTCAACACGTGGAGCCTTCTTGAAAGCTTCCATTCGATTGTGCGACAGCAACTGCATCACTCTGCGTTTGGATGGTCCAAGGCGGATAGGGTGCGGTCAAGGATGAAGGATGGCAGAGCTGGGGCTTGGGTCCGATGACCCCTGATATGGTGCTCGATATCGCCCAGCCTTGCAACACAGGGCGCGGCGTGTGATAGGCGACGATACTTGTTCGCCTGGCTTCCCCTGCCCACTTGCATCATTGTGGGCTTGCCGCCCAATTCATGCTTGATTGGGCAACGCTGACCGTCGATTGGTTCGTCATGTGAGGCATCTGCATGTTGTCAGACACCGTGTTGATGCATTGCGGCGCGGTGCGGCGGAATTGACAGGCTCTGTGAGCAACGAGAGGATGCAGGCTCGTCAACGGTTGTGATCTTTGGTATAAGCCGCGAATGCAGTTGTCGATGCGTTGTCCTGGACTGACGAACGGGCGGGTGAGTCGAGGTACCGGGCTAAGGTAGGGCAGTCCACTAATTCCCTCTGGTAGACTCCAACGAGATGGGCCGGCTGTGCCTCTTTGGGACATTCAGGCCCCCTTTAGTTCATCCCAGATATTTGGGTCGCTTGAGATCTTTGGGCCCTAGACACTCCAGGACCGATCATTCGACCAGAAAGGCGTCGAGAGTGCCAGGGTGCCGGAAATGGGGGGAACAGATCAATCAAAGCCAAGAAGCGGCACTCATCTGTGATGCCGTGTAAGGCTGCTGGTGCAAGAGTGGCGAAACAAGTATCGGTGAAAGAAGGTCGCGAGGCGTGTTTTGTAATGCGATTGGTCGCGCATTCTGAGTTGCTGAGCAATTCGCAAAATACTTTTTATGCTTGGTGAATGTCTTGGGGGGCGGTTGGCATGGAGGTTTGGATTTAGAGGTCTTCGGCCATAACTATTGGCAAGGAAGTTACGCAACGGCTGGTCCTTCCGACTTCTGAGCGACCCAACAGCCGTAACCCGCGTCGAAAAGAGGAAGGAAGCCCCTTGAAAGATCAATGATCTATACGGACCTACTGTGTTTAGAGTTGCCCGCCGAATTGAGGACAGTTCGTCTCGCAGCAACTTTCCATGAGAGTTTGAGTTACTGATTGCCCTTTTTTCTCGACTTTATAAAGGCCCATGGCCCTTTCATGCCCACTCGCGCGTCATGGTGTCTGCAATTACTCTTGGCTTACCCAGGGACATGTGCTCCCAAAACCTACCTACCTACCTAGGTACTTCGCACATGGCACAGGTAGGCACTCCGTACCTATCCGTAAGCTGTCATGATTCATTCCACTTCCTAACGAGAACCTGCCTGGGAGGAGGTATCGCTAATAAAAAGCAGATGGCAGGCCCTGGAACCGTTTCACCTTCCCCGAAGACCGGATCACATAGCGCCCGTCGACCTCAGCCAGACTGACCACCTCTAGGGCTGAACTGGAGCTACGGGCTGCGTCCGCTCGAAGCCAACTCAATGGAGGGGATACGGAAACTTGGGCCGGCTAACGGCGCCGGCACTCGAGATTTACTAGATGCCCTTCCATCCATGCACGTCAACAGTCGTCGATTCCACCGATTCCACATTGGCACATCAGCAGCGAACGAGCCGGTTCATCAGGCAGGCAGGCAGGCAGGCGTGGGTTGCGCACAGCAAAACGTTCGTTACACAGTCGTGTCGCGGAGAATATTCTGATCCATCGTCGAGTCTGGTTCGCGCGCGACTGCGACTAGCGCCTGCTGAGAACCACTTCACCGGGCTCTTTCACACCCTCGCGGTCTCGCCGCCACGTTCTGCGGCTTCAACATACCTTGCCCAGGTCTCGGTATCATGCCCTGAGTCAGTTTAGGTCACAAGGGGACACTCGCAATCTCTCTCCTCCATCAGCGCTGAGCGCTCCTCGAGCACCGTGGCAATCCGCGCACCCGAACCCCGTTCCCCTTCATCGAAGTCCTCGCCCATTGGCACCGAGGCGACAAGCTGGAAAATCGGCAACTAACCTGCCTGACCCCTCTTTGCTCTTTGGGGTCCTTGGAGCCAAGCCCCCCAAGCTGCATTGATCCTGGGCGCCTCCTCGGCGGTGGAACCAGCCATTCTAGAAACTTGGGCGTCTGATTGGGCTTGGCCTAAGGAAAAGGCCGCAGATCTGCTGCCGCAGCTCAGGGATTCGCTCTACGCACTGTATCCGGTGGAGGAGACCTCCCGTGGGCATTCCTCGAGCCCTTTGCCCAGTACGGGGTCGTCGTTCGCTATGTGGGGACTCGAAGCAGAGAGCGCAGGGCACGCGGCGACCACCCCTGCAACACCCCCGGTCACCTTCACCATTGTGCCGGCTTCGTGATGGCCTTCGCAGGTTGCGCTGCAAGTTCGTAACCTCCCCGGAAGACAGGACGCGTCCAGATGCCCACGCAGCATGTATATGGAATCACCGACACGGGGATACCGAAAGGCAATGGCCTTTACCGCCGACAATCTAACCCTACTACCACATGACATTAATCAAGACAGATTGCATCTGACTGGCACACCTTTGCCTGCCTCCTGTGCGTACCTAGGTAGCCACTTGATTCTCTCCCCTCGCCCTCCGCCACAGGCAAGTCAGTCGTGTGTGATCACAGCAATAAACCTGGTCCCCTTCAGGGGAGATTGATGTGAGCAGAGACCACCACCACTACCCGGCCAGCAGGTCGCAGGATGCAGCAGGTCGACAGGGGACAGGGGTCTCCCGTTCGTCTGCTCCTCCTTCACACCGGGCCTTCAAATTTCTTGTGTCTAACCTAACCATAGGCAGGAAAACGCAGTCGCCAGCCCGTGGCCCTCCCGTTTTTTCTCACCTCCACTTCACCTCGCCTCCTTCATTCATCTCGACCTCGTCGCCGCACCCCCTATGCTCCCTGGGCTGCGTGCTGCTCCTTCTCGTAATTGCTCGCCGCTTTCGCTCAGAGGCACGAGTCAGCGGCAGATCCGGCACCGGTCGACGTGGGGTACCCTCGGCAGAACGATCGACCACGACCCAGCAGATTCTCTGGCCTGTGAACTAAGTCGACCATCTGCTCGCGCTACCACGGAAATACCCCGACTTGGGATTCATCTGCTCTGCACGAACTCGCACGCCCCTCTCTCAGACCAGACCAGACCGTCCACGCACGCTACCTATCCACAGGTTTCGATAAGCGCAGAATCCCACTGCCACTGCACTGGGTTGGGTTGGCCTGGGCTGGCCAACTTCCTCGCCTCCGTCGTCTTCGGCATCTTCCACCCTCGACCGACCGTTACCAGCCAGCCGGCCGGCCAGCCAGACCTCTTGTCTTGTCCCCTGGGCCTTCGCCGCGTTGACAAAGCTGCGTGCGCACACCCTGCCAGCTGGTCCCACCAAAGACCGCCGCCCTTTCGCCCCCAGGTTGCGGAGGAGCGAATCCTGACCATCTCTCCGTCATCCATTTTCTCCCCTTGGGACCCTATAAAATTCTTTCGGTCCCGCACACGCTCGACGTCTCCGTCATTGCCAGAACCTTTCTCGCGCAGGCTCATCCGCACACCCCTCCCCCCTGCAAGGTCTTGAGTCGCTCAGAAGAGACAAGAGTCAGTGTATTGTGGGAAGATACAGTTTGGCACACCCTAGCACCTGGGGGCTTGAGGCGCTAGGCCCTCTTGAATTCGGTAGAGTCCACTGTACCAGGCCCATTTCAACAACGCACTATATTAGTGTGTCGCTCCCCAAGCAGTGCCGACGACTTAGCCCGACCTCTCTGTGATCGAGGAAGAGCGATACTATCCTTGCCCCTAGGCTCCATCCCCCCCATCCCCATCTCCCCCCCCCCGCAAGATCCGCGCCCAAGGACTCGGCCTAGGTGCTCGCATCACGCACTTAACCATAATCCAACCCTTGGCCTCGCGAACGGCGCTACTACTACCGCCGCCAACAACATATACCGCCGCGCCGCCGCACGTCTCTTTGCAAGCGTTCAGCCCTTTCCCTTCTTTCCCCT
>JABFEX010000634.1:0-42246 GCA_013623515.1 Fusarium illudens | reverse complement strand
GTTGGGGTGGTTGAGGGGGTGGTGGAGGTTCTGGTGCTGGTGGAGAGGGTTGTGCTTGTGAAGGTGGTGGAGGTTGAGGGTTCGGTTGTGGAAGTTGGAGTGTATGTGCTGGTGGTTGAAGGCTCAGTAGTGGTAGTTGAGGCCTCGGATGTTGTGCTAGGGACCTCTTCAGTTGTAGATGTGCTAGTCTCGCTTGTAGTGGTTGGTATCTCTGTGGCTGTGGTAGACTCCGTAGTGGATGTCTCTTCAGTTGTAGCAGAAGTGCTAGTCTCACACGAGGTTGTCGAGGTCTCTGTAGAGGAAGCCTCTGTAGTAGAGGAATCCTCAGTAGTCAGAGACTCGGTCGAAGTAGTTTCGGTTGAAGTGCTACTCTCGTATGAAGTACTTGGAGTCTCCTCGGTGGTGGAAGCATCCGCGGTAGTGCTAGACTCTTCTGTGGTGGTGGAAGTAGTTTCGGTAGAAGTGCTACTCTCGCAGGAAGTAGTTGAGCTCTCTTCGGTGGTGGTGGAAACGTCCGCAGTAGTGCTGGTCTCTTCTGTAGTCGTGGAACCTTCAGTTGTCGAGCTCTCCTCGGTGGTAACAGAAGTAGTTGTTTCTGTAGCAGAAGTCTCGGCCGTCGTGCTGGACGTCTCTTCTACACTAGAAGTGCTGGTCTCGCCTGTAGTGGCTGAGGTTTCTGTGTCTGTAGAAGACTGAGTGGAGCTCTCTTCACTAGTCGTAGAAGTGCTAGTCTCACATGAAGTAGTGGAACTAGCTTCTGTTGTAGTTTCCACTGTCGAGGTCTCCTCTGTACTGGTGGAAGTGCCAGATTCACTTGACGTGGTTGAGGTATCCGTGGTTGTGGCAGACTCGGTGGATGTCTCTTCAGCTGTATGGGAGACGCTGCTCTCATGCGTAGAGGAAGTCTCATCCGCGATAGTAGAAATCTCCGTCGTCGAGCCCTCTGTGGTAGTACCAGACGTTTCTTCAGATGTGAAGGTTGTCTCAGTAGTGACCGAGGTCTCGATTGTACTGGTCGTAACCTCGGTAGTGCCTGAAGTCTCCGTCGTAGACTGAGTTTCGGTGGTCTCACTCGTAGTCTCCGAGGTTTCCCAAGTAGTGGAAGCAGTTTCGGAGGTGGAACCCGGGGATTCGGTGGTTCCAGTAGCTGTCGTGGCCTCCTCGGTGGTCTCACTCGAAGCCGAAGTTTCCACGGTAGCTATAGACGAGGTTGTTTCACTGGTGTCGCTCGACAACTCAGTTGTCTCAGACGTCGTGGTATCGATAGCGGTGCTCGAGGTCTCACTGGTAGTGTCCAGTGTTTCCGTCGCAGTAGTGGTGGTTTCAGCTGTGAAGCTCGACTCGATTGTTCCAGATGATGTGGTATCAATGAGCGTAGTGGAGGAATCCTCGGGAGTAGGATAAGTGATGGTTTCAGTGGTTGTATCTGATGTTTCCGTGCCGGCAGATGCAGTTTCAGTAGAAGTACTCAAAGACTCGGACGTATCAGAAGTCGCAGTGTCCATTGTAACAGTTGAGGTGGTCTCAAGGGTAGTAAGAGATGTGGTATCAGTGAGTGTTGAAGTCTCTGTGATAGAGGTGCTTGTGCTGTCCGTAACGAGTGTTGGGATGTCCGTGTTAACAGAGCTCGTTTCAGTAGTGAAAGTGAAAGTCCCAGTGGTTTCTGAGCTTGTGGTCTGAGTGAATGAAGTAGATATATCTTCAGTTGTCTCGAAAGTGACAGTATAGGTGGTATCGGAAGCCTCGCTTGTAGCAGTTGAAGCATGTTCAGTTGTTTTGGAAGTGATGGTCTTCATAGTGGTTGGCTGGGCAGCCTCTGAAGTAGAAGTGGAGATGGAAATGGAAATGGAAGAGGTGAATTCAGTGCTGGCTGAGGTCTCTTGGGAAGTGAAAGCTGAGCTCTGCTCAGTGTTGGTTGAAGCCGCAGGCTTGGATGTAGTGGTGGTGTCTGAGACCACAATGGAAGTAGAAGATGAATCCTTGGAGGAGGAGGAAGAATGAGAAGAAGAAGAGACAGAAGTAGAGGTGGTTGACCTGGAAGGAATTGTATAAGTTGGCGCGATGTAAGTTGGCACAGTATAAGTCGGCTCAACATAGGTTGGCGATCTAGGACGGCAAGGTCCTCCGTTGACACCGGAGACGGCAGCAGCCGCGAGAAGAAGAAGGAATGACTTTGTCCAGGCCATTTTGAAAGAATGAATGTGAGCCTGCACAAGTAAAAAGAGAATGAATGTGAAGATGCTGTTGTTGTTGTATCGACTACCTACTCTGTGTCTGTTCTATAGTACTTATACCATCTTCTCGGGTCCTTCAAACGCCTTCTAGAACAAGAATCCACCGTTTTTCCTCTCTCGATCCTTTCCAAATCCGGCGTTTAACGGCCTCGACGTTGGAGGCTTGACGTTGGGTCTTCCAACGGCCCTCCCCAAAGAGAAAAGAGGGAGGGACCCCCTGACGCTAGAAGCCATCGCTAGACGCCACCATCGGCCACAATGGCGTCAACAACTTCAACCGTCGGCAACGATGTGAGCCCGCCTGAGGCGAATCCCCCTGGATAGAAAGAAAGGCTGCAGTCTGGTTCCACGTGGAAACAAGTGTCTTCCTTTCCAAGTTACGGTGTGAGTGAGGTCGATGATGGCTTCACAAGGGGGGGACCACAGCTTTTCTTTGTTACGGTCGAGGAAAAGCTGCTCGCCACATGGTTCCAGAACAAGGCAGTTTCTCTCCCTCGATCTAGAGTATACCACCACCGGGCGCTATTCTTCGGATCGCATGATGCCCTCCGTCTAAGAGTATTTGTCAGTGTCGGTGTGCTGCTAGCCCTTGCCCATCTCCTCCGCCGTCCGCATCGAGACGAGATCGGGACTATGCACGTCACTGTCAGCTGCGATGGGGGATCGGACATGCACGATTCAGACAGCTGTCAGCAGGGGCATGTAGTCTGCTGTGGCTCGTCGTGACGGACCGGGGGCTCCGGACTGGTAGGAGACGTCGCCCGCTCGGACTTGGGGGATCTTGAGGCATCCGAGGCAATGACGACAGATGGCTTGGTGGTTTTATCCGAGCTGCTATTCCACCGTTTCGTGTTGTGAAACCTGAATACGATAAAAGTCAGTTTCCACTAGAGTCATCGTCGACGGCTATTCTGTTACTGTCAAGTCCAAGAGACTCACCGCTGGAGCCCAACTGTCTGGGATGAAGTCAACCAAGGCTTTAGTATACTGGGCCGCAGTTTGAGGGCAGTACAGACTGGTCTGTGTCTGTGGGAGCATCCATCGGGGACTGTGGCTGTTTATTGAGTGAGGGTTACACCAAGATGGCTGAGAGAGGGCTTATCCCGACATCTATTGTGCCACGATCTTAGAGCCGAGATTTGCCTGGGATACCCGATCATATTGTTCCCTTCATCCCAATGGTCCTTCCTATTTAATTGGCGCTCTGATTGTCATCAGTTTTGGACTTGTCTTGTACTTGATCGATTCATCTTCTCTCACCCTAGACTTGCAACGACAAGACAAGGGAAACCGCAAAGGTGACGGCTTTGGCCTCAAGATGCAATGGAATCAGCATAAATTAGTGGAATTGACAAATGTAGCATGGTTTAGTTGTTGTACTATTCGGGCAATCGGGTGTGAGATGTGAGTTGAGTGATGATACTCTTTGTTCTTCTGTCATGTTTCCCGACAAATAAACCCATCAACTGTAAAACATGGCTATTACTCACCTTTACTACCCACGAGAGCCATACCCCCTATACTCACAGCTCTAATCAAATCGCGGTACTATTTGCCTGGAGTGTGAGATATTCGCTACATGAGCGTCTCCGGGAGCGGCGGTTGCAACATCTCGGTTCAACTGACCGAACAAACCTAACGAGACAGGCAGAGGAAATATGGTCGAGATAAGTTCAGATATCACTGCAAACTACAGTCTTCTGATGTCCAGGTTCAGTAGTAATCTGCCAACTCGCCTCCAACACATCATCACACAGGCTGAGCTCACCTAGTAACCGACAACTGAGACAACCGCCCGACGTCGAATCATGGTGTTACCCCCACATATGCACCCAGTCTGCTGGAATGAATGGGCCCGCATGCGATCGAGAAGAGAATGATTCAGGATTCTGAAGGCATCGTGAATCACGCCGACGTGAAACTGGCCTCTTCTGCCTGGAGGGAGCCCGAGCGAAACACTCCAAGACTCATGCGCTCCTCTTGATGAAACTTGGATAATCTAAAACCCGCAGGGCGACGACCCGTGTTGGGGAGATTCCCGATCATGAAGGCCAGCGTTCCTGCAATGACCGTGCTGCATGAATGACGGTTTCAGATACATGGCATCCTTCCGCGGGGGCCAACAGCAGTTGGTTGGTCCGACATTATCAACCATCCCATATAGTCGTCTAGCGGAAACGAAACTTTAAAGCATAGTGAAACCGTTTCGTCAGGGGCCAGTACGAAGAATAGAGTTGCGAGTCTTGGGGAGCCATAGCATTGTGCCTGTAGCGCAGGATCTGAATCCTGCTGGGCCATGAAGAGAGCAACAGGCCACAGACAGACAGAGTGGAAGGATTTGCATGCCTTGTCCGAGAAAACTCTTCAGCTTGATCATCGTTAGGGCTTGCTCTGATCGGCATCTAGGGTTGAGGGATAACCGAGCCTTCAGTGTCTGATCACGATTGTCCCCGAGCCGGCTCAACGAGGTAGTAATCGGCCGAGTACCACATACAGCAACCGCGGGGACCCATGGCTTCACAGACACTGTGGTGGACCAAGCCGGTGGACCATTGACGTACATGCTGCTCCGTAGCACTCGGTGATCACCTCGTGTCTGTGGAGTTGACGAGATTGATGCTTCTCTTGGGCTTCTCGGCGGCAGGGCCGACATGTCAATCAGCCAACTCTAATCTCTCGAGATAAATCGCGCGGCAGGATCTTTTGCTCGGCGGGTTCGATTCTGTCCATGAGAGGCCATGGTTCGACTACCTTGTTGGATTCTGAAACTCGGGGTTGGTTTTAGATCAGGGGCCCATGGCGGGTCGGCGCACACTCCGTTAGATCGACTAGGGCAAGAAGAGAGACAGTGGCCGACCGAGTCTCGCACGATAGAGATTGTCGCCGCTGAGTAAGTGTACTGTTGAGCGCCAAGGGCAGAGTCGAAATGGCGATTTGCAGAGTCCTGTGTTGTTGTTGGTAGATCACAGAGCGGTGGAGAGGTTGTGAAGATCTCGACAAGACCAAGAGATGAGCTTCAACATGCCATCACGTCATGCACATCCATCCAGGCTCAGACTGAGTGTGACAGAGTGAAACGCAGGATGAGTTGATGAGACTTGTAGCGTGAAGCGGTGAAAGAGAGACTCGTAAGAGATTCGAACTCGACTGTAGCGAAAGCAGGTGAAGCCGAAATACGGGATCGCCAAGGTGAAATAATAATTAGATTCCCATCAGTCAGCAAGACTTGAAATAGATAGACGGACAGCTTGCGCAAGTGCCCCGCCAGCTCAGGGACCATCAAGCCTCTCCACGGCCCCTCGCATGAGTGAGGGACGGGAGGGCGCTTGATTCGAGAGCCCTGGCGCCGCGGCCATAGCCAAAGGGGCCAGAATCATCCAGCGACTCAGAGATGACGATGGCACACCCTCTCACAGACCCTGACACGCATTTCCCCGAAAGGCGCCAGACGGCGGCATTGCCAAGTGCCTAACCAAGCTTGGCCAAGACCACGAGTAAAATTAGAAGAAAACAAAGAAGTCTTGGTCTTGGTCTTGGTCTTGTTGGTGTGGCGAGTGGGCTCGGCCGGTCCATGACTGGAATGCGATGCCTCGTGATGCCGGCTCGTGTTTTTCTTCCACTCAGATAGTCTTTTTTCTCGCCTCTAAATCCCTTCTCGCCTCCGACAGAAATGCCCTCGTGGAGCACCTGCAGGAATGTCAGATCAGGGTGACGTCGGCTCTGTTCTGTGGAGACCACAGTGAGAGAGAGAAGACCATGGGTTGACACGATGGATCACCAAGGACGCTTGGACGAAGCGGGAAGGATGGAGAAGGATGAAGGAGGAGAACCGGCTGAGAGATGGGGAAGGCCGAGCGAGACTCGATTGCTTGCAAGTCAAATGTTGAACTCGGCAGTGACCGGGCCAGGGATGTGTCGTCTCCCGCATGATGACAGGCCCGCTCCATGATGCAGGGCATGCATCAGATCAAGTGCTCTCTCTGGCTGCTGTGTACGGACGGAGCACAGCATAGGCAGGTAGCACAGCAGTTGGCCGAGAGGTCGCATCGCGGTGGCTCACTTGTTTGCAGAAGCCAAGCGGTAGCCAAGAAGCGGCCAACCACCAACAACAAAGCTGATGGCTAATCAACGACACCGGCACCTCAGTTGAATGACCATCCTGCTAGTGACATGCGCCAAGCTTGCTACCGACTGCTTATCTCGTGTTTGCCCTGGGCGAGTGACTTTGGGCTCTGGGCGTTGCAGATGCCTCCCCACCGAAATGGATGAGTGACTCTGCCGACCAGCCTGAGCTGCTGCCAGAGATACGAGCAAAGGCACGAGATTCAGTGACAGACGATCTGATCACCCAGGATTCCTTGCCGGAACGACTCCATCCTTCAGCGAGTCGGTGACCTCGGCCGACCCCCCAACCAGACCCCTGGGACCTGAGGCCAGTGCTTGTCCCCGGGTGCATGAACGGGCGCCGTGTGAGCTGTGGCAGCCTCTGACAGAGAGGGGGGAGCCTTCAGGGGTCCGTCCGACCCTGTCTGCGCCTCTCGTCTGGCACATGTCGACCCTTGCCAAAAGCAGCCTGGTCGCATTTCCAGTCAGGCGTGTGCGAATGTGGACTGCTCAACGGCGGCGCTTCGTTTTCAGTCACGGTTGCTACGACGCCCCGAAGCTTTTCCAGTTGATCATCTCGTATCGGCCTCGGCATTCCCAGCCTCTGCTACGACTTTTCCGGACTTTTCTCTTGGGTACTGTAGGGAGACTGTGCGGGACGGTATCGCGATCTTCAGGGACTGCGACCACGCGCCGTCAGCACAGATAAGGGAGGGAGCTGCACCGGAGCTTCGTCATCAGGAGAGGGCCGCTTACCGAAGCATACCTATTCCGAGCAGCAGCAGTACAGTAGCAGCACAGTACTCCGTAGCAATAGCCCTGTCGCCTGTACGAACGTCATGGGCAAATCATCTCCCCACCAGTGTCATGGGGAGATCAGATCACGGCCGGGCTATCAGCGTATCGGGCACGTGCGGATTCGTATCCTGCCAGGTGCCGAGAACCTTTGTAGCAGTTGACTCGGATTGTTCAACGACGGGCGGCTGGCTGGACGGTACAGACGGTATAATCGTTCAATGTCTAAGAGACAATTGAATCGTTGAATGGACGGATGTCACTCTGTTCAGGTCAATTGTACGTGAGCCACTGTGGCTGGGCTTTCCTTCCTCTTTTGGTGGCCGCGTAATTCAATGTCTCTCTCTGCAGCATCGTCTGCTTCTGGACCATGGCTGGAACACGTCTCAGTGGGATCGTCCTCTGAGAGGCCGCTGGAACCGGAGCTCTCCTGCTCTCGTCGGGCGCATGGCAGGGGCTCCTTCTTGGCCAGCGCCAGGGTGAGACCCCTAGACCATCTTGGCGTCGCCCCGGTCGGTCGCTCTTGCCCTTGACCGGACGGGGCATCCATCAGGGGTTGCCTCACAATGGATGGAATCCACCGTGGGCAATCTTGACCCACCGGACCCGAAGCGCCTGCCCAAGTTGGTTCTGGAGGCGCCGATAGCAGATGGGCCCCGTCTTCGTCTGCCGCAATAAAACACCACCTTCTCCAGTTCCTGTCCGGACTGCCTCTCTTTTCCATTTGCCGTGGCCATATATTTATTTACCTATTAATCAACCTGCTTCCCGTACCTCTCTCACGGAGCTTCCACCTTCTCCTCGTCTCTCGCTATATCACTTATATACGACACCTACCTACAAGCGGCGTCACTCACTCGAAGCCCTTGACAGAAGCACCTTGATTTCATATACACCAGACAACAAACAGCATCACTCTAGAAACCCACTGATAGCTCTTGCACGACGCAATGTTCTCCAAGGCCCTTTCTACCGCCGCGGTGGCCCTCGCCGCCGTTGGCATGGTCTCTGCTCAGACTTATACCGACTGCAACCCCCTCAAGAAGAGTATGTTGCTTGATTCTGGATCCGCGTCTCAGCCCGTCTCACTGCTAACCCGACGCCTAGCTTGTCCCGCCAACCCTGCCTTTGGCGACAACAAGATCGACTGCGACTTCACAAAGGGTGAATGTGATGCTTTCCACAGCATGATCGGAACCAACCTCAAGTACAACGGCAAGGGTGCCTCGTTCGTCATCAACAAGGAGAGCGATGCCCCCACCATCCGGACAGACAACTACATCTTCTTTGGCCGTGTCGACGTCGTTGTCCAGGCCGCTGAGGGCCAGGGAGTCGTCACCAGCGCCGTCCTCCAGTCCGACGACCTCGACGAGATCGATTGGGAGTGGGTTGGTGGTGACAATGCCCAGGTCCAGTCCAACTACTTCAGCAAGGGCGACACCACCACCTACGACCGCGCTGTCTACCACGCCGTGTCTGCTCCCCTCACCTCGACTCACAAGTACTCTGTCGAGTGGACCTCGACCAAGGTTGATTGGCTGATTGACGATGCCATCGTCCGTACTCTTAACGCTGCCGACGCCAAGGGCGGAGCTGCCTTCCCCCAGACTCCCATGCAGGTCAAGCTCGGAACCTGGGTTGCTGGAGGCAAGAACAGCAACGAGGGAACCCGAGAGTGGGCTGGCGGTTACGTATGGAATTTCTCGACCTTGATATTGACATGGCTAACGAATGTAGACCGACTTTGACGATGCCCCATTCAACGCCTACTACAAGAGTATCACCATCATTGACTACGCCGGGAAGGACGCCCCTGGCCAGAACGCTGGTGTCAAGGAGTACGTCTACGGTGACAAGACCGGCAGCTGGCAGAGCATCAAGGTGAAGAAGACCAGCTCCAACGATGATGACGACGACAAGACCACCACCACCAAGGTCAGCAAGACGAGCACCACTGCCGAGCCCACCAAGACCAAGACTGCCGAGACCACCTCTACCGAGGATGACAAGTCCAAGACCACCTCTGCCAGCGAGACCGAGAAGGAGTCCAAGACGTCGACCAAGGAGGAGTCCGAGAAGGAGACGTCGACCAAGGAGACCACCACTGAGAAGGACAAGGAGACCAAGACCTCCCAGGTCGCCACCACCTTCACCACTGCTCCAGCCACCTCCAAGGGCTCCGATGCCAGCGCTACTGCCACCGAGGGCTCTGGCTCCGGTTCCGGCTCCGCCTCGGGCGATGCCCAGGAGACTGGCTCTGCCGGTGGCGCTACCGAGACCTCCGGGGATGACGCCGCGCCCTCGATCAGCACCGTGCCCGTCAACTCTGGCTCTCGCGTGGCCGGCAGCCTCATTGCTGCTGCTGGCATCTTCGTGGCGCAGATTCTCATCTAAAAACCTTCACTTCTGCTTGTACACTATCTTGTTCTGGGGTCGCAAAGCATGTAGAGCTTGCAGACTACACGCGGAGAGCAGACCATTCTAATTAACTTATTCGAGTCGATCCTTACGCTCGCCAAGGCAACGCCCCCTTTATCGCTCGAAGAGTTGTGGAATGGGAAGAAGCGCAACAAAGCTCAAAGGAGGCACTTGGCAGGCACAATACCTTTCACAAGAAGCTGCGTTTTAATGGGCCTGCTCTCTGCTGGTCGTATGGATCCCGAAGAGACAAGAATCTTGGCCTTATCTCGCCTTTGGGGTGCCGAGGCGCTAGAAAGGCATGGGGAGTACGATGTGTTGGCACGGTGGTTTGAAGACATGATGGATTGGATGATTGCAGACATTTTGCATCTCAGATGCGGACGATTTGATTTTTGGGTTAGAATTGTCGGATTTTTACACAATGATGCATCACGGATGCTTTTTTCGCACGATACCTTTTGATAGAATTACACATGACAGCGATTGCCTTTATCCGGAGTCCCTTGTCTGACAGACCCTGTCGAGTCTTGCTGAGTCCCTGCGCAGCTCATTTTGTCTAGACTCCACGCCTGCAGAGACGGGGCCACAACTGCACAGGTGAGGAAGAGGCACAGAGAGGGTCCTCATTTCCCTCTCATTCTGGCCAAGGCCGCGTCCTTCTGGGCGACGAGGCGGCGCTAGAGGAGAGCTAGAAGATGCCGGGAACCGAGCCTGAGGCATGCAAGGGCCGTTTTTGCCGTGACGGGGAGCTTGTTGAAGGGGAATACAGTCAATAAGCACCAGAGTGCATACGTGGTGATGGCTGAGCTGGCTGTACATCAATAATCGCCCATAGTCTGGACGCCTGCCCAACACTACCAAGACACCAAGGCCTGTTGGCTCGAGCTAATCAATCCGACGTTCGTATTCGAATCTTGGCCTTATCTGTCGCGGTCCTTCAGGGAAATGACGATGCTTCAAGACGGACCTCGTGGCTCCCTCGTCCCCCACGTCTTATTAACATCCCTGCCATCTTGCTTGACTGGGGTTGGGGTACATTAACCGGGTTGATTATGATTGACATATGAAACCGCATCGACTTATCGTCAGGCATTAGATCGGGATGCAGGTATCCCTCGAATGAGGAGAATCGAGCCCCAGTTTCCATCAGGGCTTTGGTAGAGAAACCCCGCCTCATCGTTGGAGAGATGGAGTATTCCATATGGGTACAGAGGCAACAGAGGAACTCATAGTATCCCCCTCTAAGGATAACGATAAAGCGAGAAAAGGGATTATAATAAAATATATATGTAATTTTAAAGTATTATCTTTTATTATACTAAAATATATATAATATTTTAAAGTATTACCTTCTATTATAATACTCTTGAGCTCATATTTTCATATATCTTTGACTATCTAATCATAAAGTACGAGTAGTATGTGATAGTGCCTGGGCAACGGAAACTTGACTGTCAGTGACGTCCTTTGCCTCCGCCGCGTTATACAGACATGGCCACCGGCACAGCCAGCCGTTTACCTGAGACTATACACTCATTTAGACGCCCAGCACAATGATCCCAACGTCGCTGCTGTGTACGTGGGGCAGTCCTTTCGTGCTGTGTGGACGCGAGGTGTAGAGCCCAACAGGTTTATAGCCTTGGGTAACAACTCGCACCACTACAGAATCGCGTCGAAGGCCCCCATTGAGCATCGGCACACAATCGCATTGGGTCTTTGGGACACTGGCAGCTTCCGAGATGGGTTTCTGAACATTGCGGAGCAGATTCTCATCCTGTCCCTCTCTTCCTACCACACCTTTGTTTCGAATCCGGCGGTTGAACCCTCAGACAGCGGCTTTTCTTCAGTCATTCGACATTGCACCCACTTACGCGCTGTGAGCTCGCAGGCGCGCAAGGTCACAGGATGGACAACGTGGGAGGGCGTTCGAGGTTGCAACGTGACGAGCCCGATCTTCACTCTCATATCGGTGCCAATCATCCACCGCAACCGCATGCGCTCCCAGGATCCTGCCGTTCGTACTGTCACAACCTACCGAAGGCCAGTTGGGATTTATAATGGTACAGCCAAAATCTGCCTGTGGAATGCTAGGGCCGCAACACTCCAGCAAACCTTTCGCGTCCCAGCCCTCGCCAAACACCCCGAGGTGAAACGTGGCTACCTGGTGTTCGAGATCATGGACGACGGGAAGCCACACGACAGGCCATGGATTGGTTTGCCCAGCGTTGGTCCATTTCGGGGCCTTGACGGAGCCTCCAGCTTGGGCATCCGTTTTGAGTGGTTTGACCAATCTCAAACAAGCTGGTTCTCGGTTCCCGTTTCAAAGCCAGCAACGCACAAAATAGCCACCGAACTCATCATGACCTGGAAAAGGGCAATGGCTCTCATTCAGGTGCTTGGAGGCATTGAATGGACAGAGCCTCATTCGGTACTCGACAATGGCTATCATATTGGCAGGGCATAAATCATGGAACTTGATGTCAATCACCTGGAGCAGACATGTCGATGGATTCCCCAAGTTCGACGACGATGCCCGCCCCCTACGAAGGCCACTTGGAATGAAAACTTCATTCTAATGACACAGCAGTTCAGCACAGGTCTGACACTCATTGGTCCTTTACAACCGCCTCCCCTGAATGACCAGTTTTGGCGAGCAAATGAGGCCGATATCTGGGTCTTCACTTGCCGCAAAGCAACTCGGTGCGACCACTGCGTGGTCTCTTTCAGTATTGATGATCCCTCTAAAATCTGTGTGAGGGACGAAACACGAGCTAATATATGGGTCTACAAAGCATGTACTCTTAACAGGCCTTGCGCATTCATACCTCCGAGCATCTCCCAGCAGAATTGGGGAAATGCACCCTTTTTCTCAAGATCGGGAGAAGCAGTTCAAAGTCTGTTACTGAGAGAACAACGGGTTGGTCAAAGTATCCCACAGGTCCTCATCGCTTCCTTACCCTGCACAATACCGTTCCACTGGCCGAACTCGAGTCACCGGAATCCATTTCGGCTCCGATTACAGCGTTTTTGGGACTTGATATTAGCGACGGTCTAGATGCTGAGGGACTCGACGAAGGAGACATTGATAACGACGTTGAGATGGATGTGATGGATTCTGACGAGGGGTATTAAACGCAGGGCACGGTGATGATGGAATGGATTAGGCGTGAGAATGTTGTAGATATCTTGCTTTGGTGAAAATAAAATAGAGCTTGGTACTTCGTCGTTTCAAGATAAAAATGAACTCGTGCCTGCGTTTCCCCTACTAATAACTGACTATCTCTCATGGTAAAATAGTTTGGACTTCTAATGCTTTGGGCTGGCGTTTCTTATCTGACAGACACCACAGGGGCGCAGTACCTAATTCTTCCTAAATACTACTCCTATATTACAACATAAGAATTTATATAAAAATATAAAGATAGTATAAAAAGTATCATAATAATATGTAATACTCTAAAAGTCTTATCTATTTTATTATAAATATTATTCTCACTTCAGAGCTATCCTTAGAGGGGGATCATATAATTCCTTGTGCTGTGAGACAGCGTTCAATACGATCAGGTTGTACGCCCCTCGAAGGGATTTAATTGTTATCGGGTTTCTTCGTAGCATTGGCAAGGGTCGACAAGCAGAGGGACAATCTCCCTGTGGCTTGAAGCTCATGATCTGCACGGCACTCCTATTATTTGATATGGAACAGTTTCCCCCTGCATTGTCTACATTGAGTCTAGCAATACCTGTTCGAATGCGACGACTTCCCGAGTGCCCACAAGCCTCTAAGCCGTCCCTCGGCCCAGTGTTATGTCTTTAACAGTTAGCGCCTCCTCTGGGTGGTCAGAGGAGGCATGACTGATAAGGCCTTATCACTTGTCTGCTTGCTCTTGGGGCGGGATAGAGCAGAAGTGAAGGTATCACGATTAACGGGAGCTTTAGCTGGTCTGACTCGGAGGCTTATGGGCACTGAGGATAGTTTATCTTCTATTGTTTATATGCACAATATGTGGGCATGGCATCGTGACTAGTCGAGTATTTGCGTGGCTGGCATGAGGGGCTGGCTGCCTTCGGCCAAGAGTCATCCTTCAACACTCGCCAGCATCAGCTCACTGGACGACGACTGGATATCTAAAGATATCTATTGGGTCAAGAGATTGTGTAGAGACAACGGCACAGGTGACTATCTTGAGTTTCGCAGAGACTGTCATCAAGCCTGCAAGTTCAAGCACAAACCATGTCACCTCGACCGTCCATCTTCCTCCTCCCCAACTCCCCGTCCTGTCGCGTCCTTGATCGGTTCAGCGATCTACCCGACGATATTGAAGTTGATGAGGATGACTCTGGGTGCATCCCCTTCTGGCCTCTGCTGCAGCATCTCCTCAGCGCTCCTGTATCATCGGTCTCACAGCTCATAGACCGAATGCAGACGATTGCCGCAAACGTGGGCACATGTCAAGACAACGACTACGGAACACTGAAAGGATTCCTAAGTGTTCGGGACGAGACTAGGCTCTTCGGCACGACATGGCCGAAACTGCGCGACATTGCCCTCGAGCTTCCAACCTACTTCCCCAGTGGACAGCTTGAGCTTCTCCGACCAGGCCTTCCTCTGCATCTCAGCCGTGGTCAGGTGGCCTGTTTGGTTATACATCAGTTCCTCCGCTCAAATCTTCCTCAGAGAGACGATGGCGGCTACCAGGACTTGGGCATCTGGTATTCGTCTGAGCAACGGCATCCTGCAGCTGTGGAAATGTACCTTGACGCCTTATTTGCCTACTTTGAGCACCTACCCGAAGCCTCTCACCTGCTTCAACATCACAAAACGATAGAAGATGGCGCCGCGGAGTGTATCATATACGAGCTGCATCGGAAAGAGGACGAAGTGGCTCTGGAGACGGCAAAGCTACCATCAGTCCAGGTCAGCTATCTTGACGGCCACACGACGGACATACACAACCCCGAATTCCAAGGGAAAGGGGGTGCTGCTGTTGTCTCTGCCAACAAGGTCGTCGGCTTTGGCCAGTCGGCGACGCAGGAGGAGATCTTTGTCGGCATCGCACCGGAGAGTTATCCTGTCGTTCTTGTCGCACCACACCTCGCAGACGACACCGTCATTACCGTGTCAGGCGCAAGGGCAATGGTAAACGCCAAAGGTCAGCGGAGGCAGATCGAATGGAGTCTTGCTCCTGCGCCATCTTTGTCAGGAGGTGTTGAGTGGCGAGGTGGACGACTCGTCTTCATGGACGCGTTGGAGATGGACATGCTGCCATCATCTGAAGGATCCCTACCTGATCTGCTGCCGGAGAACATCGACCGCGAGATAAAAAAGGCAGTAGCAGGTTTCGAGTCTTACCAAGGAGATGCTGTCTTCACTGGACTCTGGGGCTGTGGTGCCTTTGGGGGCGATCCAGGGGTTAAGTCGGTGATTCTCTGGATTGCGGCAGCGGCAGCGGGAGTTCGACTTCATGCAGTCCTTGGCCCAGGAGAATACGACCTCGGATATGCATTGGAGAGGGCAGCCAAGGCCTGGGACGGCTCATCTGCAAAGGAGGTGAGGGACATGTTGTCGAAGGTCCCGGAGGAACTACGAAATGAAGAGATTTTAAGGTGGATTGAAGAAGCGGTGTCAAGGGCTCCATGACACTTGGCGTGGTATTCCAAGTCTGAATTGAGGCTGTGTCTCTTGGCTGCTGCTTGATATCATCTTGACATGCAATGCCGTCTGGGCGTCTTCATCCACAAGCCCCTGGGTCATATCCACGGCTGCCAAGGTCTGTCTATCTGACACCTCAGATTGAGGAAGTCATAAGTATTCTATACGTTTATTTGTCATGTACTATCTTGGCATGCGGCATGTTGAGCTGGGGTCAGCGTTGAAGTGTTGTTGAAGCTGCTCAGGGGCGGGCAAGGAGATGGACTCATTACTGGTACAACAATTGAGACGACTAAGGGATTTAAAGATATTCAACGAAGCGGATGCATATATTGCCACTGGCATCCTTATTACTAGCTTCGTAGGTAGTGTCGAATGACTGGGTACAGAAGATACTCCCTTTTAGTGTGTTCAAATCATCTGGCGACAAACCTTCTATCACGAATACCGGATAACCTAGACCTTTATGACTCGAAATCTTTATATTCTAGACACTAACTGACTAGGATAATACGTATATATGATATTCACCCACTGAACATCCCCCAAAGAAGAACCAAATCTCCGAAAGGAATAGTCTCTACCCGCTTACAGCTCAACACCGCCCCCCCAAGAATCATGATCACCCTCACTTGGCAGAGTTGCAACTTACTTGGCGCCTTAGATTGACAAGCCGTCTTAGCCGTCTTGACGTTGCCTTCAGACGGCTGCGCCATTCTTTTAATGGGGACTGCTTGCGCGTTTGTCAGATGACAGGGTATGTCTGCGACATGGGGGTACCTGGAGCTGTCCCGGCATGGCGGGTGGTATCCCTGCAGGCTGGGGATTCGGAATGGATTCTACGACTACCTTTGAAGTACACGTAGCTATCAAGTTGTATCGAGTAAAGAAAAGGAATGCCATGAGTGAGTTGTATCGGCTCGAAGTTTGCTTGGCATACCCTGCCAGAAATGAGCTTATCCATTTCCGTCTCAAGTCTATAGCAGTAGGAAATGTCATGAGCTGACTAGATACCATCCATGCGAGGCCGTACATACCGAATACGCCTCCAGCAGCCCCTCAGACTAACATGCAACTCTAACACGATAGTCTACTTGCCATTTTAAGCTTCTCTCAATTACGCCTTAACCTCTCAAAGTTCTCATCCTATCTTGAGCTTATCACGTAGTCGGATGATAACTAAACATGCTTATTGTTGTACAATCATATCACTGCTCGAGTGCGTGTCATCTCGGCACAAAAGGGGCGATGTACCTCACCGTCGCTTCCACCTGACATGCACACAATCCTTGTTCCGCCAAGCCGGATGCAGCCGTCTCGACCGAGAGCAGATTAAAGGGAAGACAGATATTGCGTGATGGCTTTAGTATTTGCAGGTAAGCTTACGGAGTACATTATCACACACGTTCAAATTCCAGCTCTTCTTGCACTGGACGCTGTTAGAAACGATGCTGTCGAGGCCGACAGAAAACGCAGTCGTCGATCCGATCCCCAATTCCGACTGCTACCATAGATCGCCCCCTCTCTTCCGCTGTCGAAACCGCATGGCCTGTATCTGGTCAGTCCTCCGGCCTTGCACCCCGATTAGGACAGACACCTCCGAAGACCTCCGGCCGATGACCCCACTTTTACTCGGCGCGCCTCCGTTTCATGTGGCCCCGGCCTCCGCACAGACACCAGTTCTTCACGGTCCAGGCCCGTCATCGGAGAATTCTCCCATTCGTGCAACTTTGCCTTTATGCCCTTGTATGCCATGCGACTTGACGTCCTGTTCATTCAAGGGTGGAGTCTTCCCGGCAATAACGGCATCTGGCCCAAGACTTGCGATGGCTTCAACGTATAAAGACGAGTCGGATGGCAACTTGTAGAGCTTTCTTCTTGTCCTTATTCCTCGTCATTCTTCAGATTTTTCTACCTCATTCTCTCGTTTATCATTCATTCGTTACTGTCTGGACCGGCTCCGACATCCACTCTTTAAAACAACCAAAAAACATCAACATCAACCAATACATCACCAGCTATTAATCCGTCAAGATGAAGTTCCTCGGTCTTCTCAACCTGATCACGCTCGTCAGCGCCGTCCCCACCCCGACCGTCAAGGACAAGGCCGGCAACGTCCTCGCCAAGCGTGCCTCCATCACTGAGAGCTGCAACATCGGTTACGCCTCCCAGAACGGCGGCACCAGCGGTGGAAACGGCGGCTCTGTGACCACCGTCTCTTCCCTCGCTCAGTTCAGCGCTGCTGCCGAGTCCACGGGCAAGAAGGTCATCTACGTCAAGGGCACCATCTCCGGTGCTACCAAGATCCGCGTCAAGTCTGACAAGACCATCGTCGGTGCTGCCGGTGCCACCCTCAAGGGCGTTGGACTGTACATCAACAAGCAGTCCAACGTCATCGTCCGCAACCTCGCCATCAAGGAGGTCAAGGCCAGCAGCGGTGACGCCATCGGCATCCAGGCCTCCAAGAACGTCTGGGTCGACCACTGTGACCTCTCCTCCAACAAGAACAACGGCAAGGACTACTACGACGGTCTCCTCGACGTCACCCATGGCTCCGACTTCATCACCGTCTCCAACACCTTCATCCACGACCACTACAAGGCGTCTCTTGTTGGCCACACTGACAAGAACTCTGCCGAGGACGCTGGCAAGCTCCACGTCACCTACGCCAACAACTACTGGTACAACGTCAACTCGCGTGCCCCCTCTATCCGATTCGGCACCGTCCACATCTACAACAACTACTTCCTCGACATTGGTGCCACTGGTGTCAACTCTCGCATGGGCGCCAACGTCCTGGTCGAGTCCACCACCTTCGAGAACGCCAAGACTGCCCTCACCTCTGTCGACTCCAAGACCACTGGCAAGATCACCGCCAAGGACGTCTCTCTGGGTGGTGCTGCTAGCAACGCTCCCGCTGGCTCCATGTCCAGCAAGGACATCCCCTACAAGTACTCGGTCGTCGGCAGCGGCAAGGCCAAGAGCGCCGTCTACGGCACTGCCGGCCAGACCCTCAAGCTCTAAGCGACCAACCGTTAGTCCATGCCGATGGAGTGGCTATAGTTGTTGAATGAGGCCTACCTCACTTTGTAGTGTACATATTACTTGATAGCTCGACTTATTGGTTGACCTTGACTAATAGAAAGCATTGGCCGAAATGGTTCCGTTCTCGTGATGTATTGTGATGCATGTAGGATAAGCCTGTCAGTCTAGGTATGATATCAATTTCCATGTCTGGTCAATCCTGCCTCTGCTTCACCACTTCTTTGTCCCCTCAGGCGATGTTGCACCAAGGGCCTGGCCGGGGATCCGAGACCTTTTCAGTGACACCGACATCACTCCATGCCTTCTTGACCTTCTTAGCGGCAGACGCCCCGAAGAGATCCTCGGCACAGTCGATTGTGACGTTGGCGAACTGCTTGAATGTGCACTTGGGAGGAACTTTGCCCGACTTCATCGCCTCCCACCAGATCTTGCCAGCCTTCTCCCACGAATATCCGCCAAATGCGACAGAGGCAATGTAAAAGGCTCGGTTGGGAATCCCAGAGAAGATGTGGACTCCACCATTGTCCTCAAACATGGTCTTGAAGTCCTTCATGTGAGCAACCTGTGGATCCTTGCCCTGTATGCTGTTAGACAAGTCTGGAGAGATTATCTTTACACTTACAAATCGTGGATCATCGTAGGCAGTCCCGGGCGCCTTCATGCTTCTCAAAGCTGTGCCTTTGACGCCGGGAAGAATGCAGTCTTCACCGACGAGCCAGTCTGCCACATCCGACTTTTCGTCCTGAACCTTTTGCTTGACCATGATGCCAAACACATCAGAGACGTGCTCGTTCAGAGCACCAGATTGACCGGAGTAGTCAAGAGGGCTGGTGTGTTCCGTGACTGCGTGGGTCAGTTCGTGTCCGATGACATCGATGCACCCGGTAAAGTTGTTGAGAAAGTCGTCACCATCCCCAAAGACCATCTGCAGCCTCTCGGGGTCCCAGACTGTGCCATCAGTAAGGAATCGTGGAGTTTTGGGCTTGAACTTACAGGCGTTTTCATAGCGTTTTCCAAAATGAACAGTGCTGATAATATCCATGTTCTTGTTGTCGATTGAAAGCCACTTGAAATACTTCTTGTAGAACTCCAAGACGATACCTACGTTGTCGTAGGCCTCGTTGACAGCCTTGTCCTTGCCCTTTCCTTGACCTTCAGAGCGAACGAGCTTGCCTGGAAGATCACCATCGCTGGTACTGTTTTGGGCGTCATGGATGGCGCGGTATGGGGCGTCTTTTGGAGAGTCTTTGTCTGCGTCTGCAGCAGCACCGAGGGACTGATTCGATGATTCACCTGCAAGAAGTTGGAGAAAGAAGCATGCACAAAACTCCGAGCTGACTCACCTTGCTGGGAAGCCTTGACTTTTCCGAGGATCTGCTGGAGGTGGCGTAGATCTCGCTTGGCACGAGTGCGAGTAGTTTCATCGACCTGATCCGACTCGGCGATATGGCGAAGCAAGGCGTCGGGGATGATGTGCTGAGGGCGAAAGTTGACGGGATGACTGTTTTGATAGCCCCGAGGAGTCGTCAAAGCAGCGAGACGCTCCTTTCGCAGCCCAGTAATTCTGTCATGGGCGGCGAGCGAGGCCTGAGCTGCGTTGCGGACGTGTTCTGGGTTACTTTTGCTATCGGCGATGCCGCGCAAAAGATGAGGAGGGACAATGTAGCAACGGCAAGGCATGTTGAGGTTGATTGATTTCAGATGGTCGTTGAACAGAGTAGTGCTAGTGAAGTGATATTATTTTCAGGGGCAGCAATGATGCAGATAGGGGGGATGACGATGCTGAGAATTCCAAGGATGAAGCAAATGAAGAGGAGTGTGGAGAAGAAGAGTCAGTCCGAGGAGCTCAAAGATTCCTTTGACCTTATACCAGGCAGCACAGAGCCAAGCCGGGAAGGTATTAACGACGAGGAAGGGAGGACCTCGGGTGATCAAGTTGATGAGGCACATGGCCACGAGGGAAGAACAACGGTAATCGGTTTCAGGTCGGCAATGTAATTGTTTCGGTTAATTCTGTAGAGATCACCGAGTACGCAGTATAAAAGAAGGACTGCGTCACTTGTCCCAAGATGTGAAGTTTGAGCTGAGATCGATGGTGATACTGGCGATCCTACCATTACGTGAATCACTCGCTTCTCGAAGGTCACGCACATTCTCAACTCCCTGTCGATCTCTTGCGTCCTGAAGCCTTTGATTCTTTCATCGTGTCAAGGAAGGTGCCCAATGTGGCCCTTTTGTAAGGTGCGACTAACACCAAGAACTAATACCAAGCCAAGAATTCCCAGGTGAAACAGTCAACCCAAGGAGATACAGCCTTTGGTGCAAGGCAGTCTCTTGCGAGACGAATTAATCCCATATTCACTCTAATTATTCGCAGTATCAAGATACCTCTTTCTGTTTACGCCGCGTCATGGCGAGAGGCTAGCAATGGCAAGTGTTGCTGCTGTAGCTCCTGCCAGATCTGCCACCACTTGCTCGCCGCTGCACCTGGAGGAAGGCGCACCTTCCCTTCAGTCGAAACAGCCCAGGCAGAAATCAGGTCACTGACTCTTGACGACTGCATCATCCCCCATCGTTATGGCTATTACCATCGCCGCTTGAGACTCAAGATGGCGAGTCAAGTTCAACCAAACCCCACACCGTCCTCCTCAGCCGAAGCACAACAACCTCGACCAACGTCACAAGGGTCACGCGAGATCCAGCTGCGGTACGAGTTGGCTCCCTCGACTTTCAAGACGCTTTGTACCATCCCCAGTAACCCGACTCGCCCCGATATTCTCAAGAAGGCTTGTTTCGCGACTGAGTTTCGTTCGTTTCCGATCAAAAAAGGCGAGACTGCCTTCTTTAGAGCAATCAACGACAACACCGGTATCCCTTACCCCATCCCCGAGAACATCTCTCAGCCATGGCACAAGGTTTTTCTCCTCGTCCAATTGAGCATGTCACAAGCATCTTGGCCCAGCAGGCTCTCTGGAGCAGCCCGGAAAGAGCTCCACCAGGAACTCGGTCGCCTCGACAAGGTCTTTGACCGCGTGCTGAGATGTCTTGTCGATATCCTAGGAGAACGGGGAGATGGAAGGGGTGTACGCGTCGCTCTTGATGTATTGAGGAGCGTCAAGGCAAATGTCTGGGAAGGAAGCGAGAATGAGCTGTTGCAGGTTGAAGGCATCGGCCCCGTGAAAAAGGAGCGACTCGCACAGGCCGGCATCAAAAGCATCAGAAAGCTGTCCAAGCTCGAGTTTTACCACATTGAACGCCTTCTCAGCCGGAATCCACCATTTGGTCAAACATTGCTGCACAAACTGGCTGGATTTCCTATCCTTACGCTCTACTTTGAGGTTGTCAGCCAATACACACCTACGGCGGAATCCTTGGGTGACTCTGCTCAAGAGTGTGCCGAGCAACCAGCCAACAAACCACTTTGGATTGCTCGAGCTGTCCTCGGCTTCACAAACAAGGAGACACCAAGCTGGAACAGCCACACCCCATGGCTAACGCTGCTGGTTGAGGGGAAAGATGGACGATTTGTCTGGTTCTGGCGAGGCAGTGCAAAAAGGCTTGTGGGGAGTAAGGAAATGATTATCGGGCTGGCCGCGGAGAAGGGGGAGGAACTCAAGATTGTGTTCGCATGTGAGGAAATTGTTGGGACCATGATACAGATGAATGTTACGGTGTGAGCGAGCAATCTATGGCAACACACCAGACATGTTGATGGTAAGAGCTCGAAATGGATCTTCTTCAGGTTGCTTTTTATCATTCAGTTCGACATTCTCGAGAGCTATCACGAAGTCATTTTGGGGAGGTACTGATGACGTCGAGCTCGATACTAACACATCAAGACATTGCTGCCAATCCTGATATGGCACAACGTTTGGCAAGGCAGATTTGGGCCGTCGGGGCGAGATAGGTGAGCCGGGGACCACCCACATCACTGCCTAACTAACAACAAGCAGACCACTGGAGGATACCAGTGATCGCCCCCATGCAGCGAGGTTTCGTCGGTCGCTTGACTCTTGAGGCATCTGGACCATGTCGACTGAGTTAGCTGCAGCACGAAAACCCCAGCACCTTGCAGGCAGTTGTCCTGCGATATATCGCGCACAACCCCATTGGAAGAGGGTTGGTCAGCCAGGTCCAATGAAGCCCATTCTGCGCTGCGCGAGCTTCTTTCCAGTCTGGGATAGCATCCAGTCCCGGATCACTTGGTCCAATCTCATGTGTGCTCAGACAACCAGCCCGTCGTCGTAGGGCAGAGAATAAGGGTGGGCTGGTGGAGACGGAGACTCGAGCTCTCGTTGTCGTTGGTGGTGAGATCCAAATTTGGAACCCCGACCCTTGCCACTAAGAAGTTTAATCTTAACGTTGTTGGCGGCGGTTTCACACTCAGCCCTTTCATGCACTTATACCCTGGTCAACGAGTCGCGAATGCCTCTCGAGCAAACAAGCCAGCCTTGCTGCATTGCGGTTACACCGAAGCCCACCCATTCATGGGAGATGCTCGAGAATCCTGCAGCTGCGAGGTACAGGCCCGTGGATGGACGGCCCTAGATGGCTAGACCTGGGGGTTTGTGCCGTGTGACCGACAACAAGAGTCAACGCGCGAAGATCGTCCTCGTCCTTCCTCTCTTGTCGATAGGGCAGGCTAGAGATATCGGATCAATGCAGGGATTCTCGCAGCTGAACCCCAGTCCACCAACCGAGCGAAACGACGCTTCTCGCCAGGCGGGCACGATGACCCGGAGGTTGTTTGCTCTCGAGCGGAGTGAGGTTAAGCCGTCTGACACTTGGACTTGAGCCCAATTTGACGCAGGAGCAGCACATCCTGACCAGCTGTTGCTCGAAGCCTTCGGTTTGAAGCTGTCGCCCTGATGAGTTGCTCGAGGCTCGCGTGGCAAAGTCGAGACCATAGCAGCCTGATAGGCAATCATGAGAGACGATGCAGTTCGGATTGGTGCAAGATCTACTGCCTTAGCGCGGATACTGTACCCGCAAGAAGCCATCGCGAAGTCAGCTCCCACCTTGACCCTTGAGATATTGCATGGCGCCACGAGATGCATGAGCACCCCGGCCTAGGCTGAAGCCAACCGGCCTCTGACTCGACGGAAGGCTTCTCGGGTCGTGCCCACGACAAGGCGCATCAAGCCCAGTTGCTTAGGCGCAGAGTTAGCCTGGGGTTCTGCTCGAGGATCTTATAAGAGGTGAACTCATCCCATGCGGACTGATACTTGGTCTCCACGTCCAAGGAAATCTCCAAATCCCTTCCCCTGAACGCCACTGAGCCTTTTATCGTCTCTTGTACTCGACATGTTGCGATCAACTCTCCTCGTCTCCCTTTCTGGTGTTGCGGCCGCGGCCAGCAACTACAACTTCAACACCCACCAAGCCCATCAAAAGGGCCTTCTCATCCCCGGTACGGGTTCCGAAGCCCTCGTTTTCAGTCTCACTGGAACCTGCACCTCTGGCCAGACAGAATGCGGCAGCTCCTGTATCGATCCGGGTGGCGAGTGTTGCAACAGGGGACTCGGCACCTACTGTGAGCAGGGGACCTACTGTACTTCCACTGGCTGCTGCCCCGATGGAGAAGTCTGCTCGGGAGCACCAAGCGGCTGCCAGAAGGGCAAGGAGCTCTGCGGCCAGTACTGTATGCCTGAAGGAAAGGTCTGCTGCGGCACCGGCTACTGTAACGAAGGCCAGACCTGCAGCCTGGGAGAGTGTTCTTCTGGAGGCTCTGGAAGCTCTGGAGGAAGCTCTGGGGGCTCTGGAGGAAGCTCTGGAGGTTCTGGGGGCGGCTCTTCTGGAGGTTCCAGCGGCCCCAACTGCTACAGCTTCCAGGAGGAGTGCGAGGATGGTTGCATGCCCAAGGGAAGCGTCTGCTGCGGCGGTGGAAAGTACTGCTTCTCCGGCGAGACCTGTCTGAGTGATGGCACTTGCAGGTATGGCTCGAGCTCTGGTGGTAGCAGTGGTGGAAGCAGTGGTGGAAGTGGCAGTGGTAGCAGCGGAGGCTCGGACGACGACGACGACGACGACGACGATAACAGCGGCAGTGGAAGCGGAAGTGGTAGCAGCAGTGACGACGACGACGATGATTCCGTCACCTTCACCAGGCCTTCCCTTACCGAGCCTACCTTTTCTTCTCCCTCGTTCACTACTCCCTCGTTCGAACCCGTTCCTACGATTGACGAAGCGCCCACGATTTCCGCCCGTCCCCTTCCCACTGGGCCAAGGTCTGGTGGCCCTGACGACGCCGACGACGACGATGGTAGCAGCAGCAGCAGCAGCAACAGTAATGGCGGCGCTAACGCTGGTTCCATCAACCTGCCCAGCTTCCTTGTTGGTCTCGTCGCCTTGGTTCCTCTTCTGTTGTAAACAACATATACGATACGGAGTTGGTGCGTTGAGAGGAGTTACACCATTATCATCGGAAACATGAAACGGCCTCGACGGAATATCCTGGGAGAAACGATGGATGGGAATAATGGATACGATGTAACGGGGATCGTGGTATTCGCCCAGTGTCGATGTGTTTCGCATACCACAATGTCTTTGAACAATAAATACCCTTGAGCGAGAGATGAATCTTGTCAATGTGAATTTGCGACTGCCGTCAGAATCTGTCGATATCAGGCTGAGAGGTTGTCTTGATGTAGCTCGGGTGGTGGCTTGGTTCCTGCGTCAAGCTGCGAGTGATCACCATAGCTTGCACTATCAAGCATGTATTTCAGCCACCTCGATCCCATTTGCTAAAGAAGCTGACCTCTCGCATGCCTGAGATGTGAAGATGCCTGTCGGTCTGTCGTGGGGCGTAAAGTCCTAGTATAAGCACACTGCGGGGCTGTCTACCGCTTCATGCCTCCATCAAAGCTGCAGACAGCCTGCAACGGTCAAATCCTATCAGAATCTGCGTTGAAATGCGTCTACCGATGTGTCAATGGGACTCAGCGCATGATGCTTGGAGGGACGCGCCGCTTCAATGATGTCAGATGAGTCGTGAATTATTCAATTCATTGTTGACCTACCTACTTCAACAGCAGGTGGGATGCTGGCAGGATCAGGCCTACCATTGAGCCTACTCCCTCCTTTTTTTTGCCATACGCTTTGACTGAAAAGAAACCATATAGTACACGTTGGCGCTCTCCCGTCCCCTTTTCCCCCAGCTCTAAGAGTATGACAGACCCCCACGAGATCCCTATAAGTACATCCGCTAAACGCCGCTATTCATGGTTTGTGTGGGTGGGTTGGTTATGTCTGGTGATTGAGTGGGTTGGTTAAATTCCATGCAGTTTCCTCCGTGAATGGAATGGTAGATTTGAGCGGCTTGCTGCTCATCTCTTGCCAGCCGCCTGGTTGAAGCCCTCGAGGACCGTCTCCTTGATATCGGGTTTCCCAGAGGCCTCGGACTCATTGATGTCCGCCTCTGAAGACTCGTGCTTGGGCCGGACCAGGGAATTGGCCATGGAGCGTGCCTGTGCATCGCCCACCTTGCCGAAGACGCTGAGACCAGTGGCGATCATGCCGCTGATATCGCCGACGTTTCCGGGCACGACGACGGCAGTGCTCTCTCGGGCAAGCTTGCCAAAGGCGTCGACGTACTTCTCGGCAACCCTCAGGCTGACGGCAGCCTGGGCGCCAGTGTCACCCTTGAGGATGCTCTGCGCGACCGCATCGATACCCTGAGCGGTGGCACTTGCCTTGAGCCGGATGGCCTCAGCGTCACCATCGGCCTCGTTGATGCGCTCCGCTCTCATAGCTTCAGATGCGAGAATCACACTCTGCTTCTTACCCTCGGCAATGTTGATCGCACTCTGGCGCTGACCCTCAGAGTCGAGAATCTCGGCACGCTTGGAGCGCTCGGCGGTGACCTGTCGGTGCATGGCCTCGACAACGGCGGCGGGGGCGTGGATGTCCCGGATCTCGTAACGCAGACAGGTGACGCCCCAGGCTTCGGCGGCGCCGTTGATGGCGGCTGTGATGTTTGTGTTGAGGGCGGCACGCTCCTTGAGGACGTGGTCGAGGGTCAGTTGACCGATCTCGGATCGCATGGTCGTCTGGGCGAGCTGGGAGATGGCGTACTCGGCATCTTCGACACCGTAGCTACAGAGGGGCAGAGAGTGTCAGTTTACTGCCTTTTATGGTACAATTCTTACTCAATGGGTTGTCGTGGTCCACAGCCCTTCGAGTCAAGATCATCCAACTCACCTCGCCTTGTACGCATCAAAGACGCGAGTAAACAAAACACCGTCCAGCTCCAGAGTAACATTGTCGGCGGTGATGGCACTCTGGCTGGGGATCTCAATGGCAACTTCCTTCAGACTCTTGACGTAGGCGATGCGGTCGATAAAGGGCACGAGGATGGCCAGGCCGGGGTCGAGGATGCGGTTGAACTTGCCCATGCGCTCGACGATCCACGCCGTCTGCTGCGGCACGAACCGCACGACAGTGTTGGCCGGCAGCCGAGGCTTGGAAAAGTACGACGGCAGGACGGGGGATCCGAAGCCGGCGGGGAGGAGGGCGCGGGCGGTGGTGGTCAAGGGCCGGCGGCGCGCGGAGAGGGACCGGGCCGTGACGGCTGCGGCGGTTGCTGCTAGGAGGAGACGCGGCTGCGGCGCCCGGAGGACCGCCCGCGTTACGGACATGGCCATGATTGCGGCGTTTGGGGGGGGAGAAGCGGGCTTCGAGGGGAGGATCGCGGCCAACAAAATGTCGACGATGCCAGGCAAGGAAATGACGTCCCCTTCCCGAGTCGGGTCAGTGGAAAAACCAAAACCCAGCTCCAGCAAGCTTTAGCTCCGGGGTTCCGACGTTATTCCGCAGGGCAGCTGTCTCTTGTGGCGCATGGAAACTGTGTGCAACTGTGGCTGTGCAAATGGCGGGGCTGTCCTCTTATCGGGAGATTTCCCTCCCACCGCCGTCGCTGTCGCTCCTGCCCCGCGTTGCGTTGTCTTGGACCCAAAAGCCCAATACCAACCGCCACACTACAAAACGTCATCCCCCACCGAAGCAACCTCTTCTTCTCCCCGGCTTCCTTTTTCTTTTTTGGTTTCGTTAAAAGGAACAGTTTGTGTCTGGAGGATAGAGAACTTGTCACAATGGCCGCCAAGGTTCCTCGCAACTTCCGCCTGCTGGAGGAGCTCGAGAAGGGTGAGAAGGGTCTCGGTGCCGAGGCCTGTAGCTACGGTCTAGAGGATCCCGAGGATCTCCTCATGAGCAACTGGAACGGCACCATCCTTGGTCCTCCTCATGTAGGTCACTGCCACAGACTGCCGTGTTATACGCCGAAGAAACCACAGCAAGAGGACGCCGGCTAATATCATGCTGGCTAGTCCGTCCACGAGAACCGCATCTACAGCGTCAAGATGCACTGCGGCCCCGAGTACCCTGATCAACCCCCCTCGATCCAGTTCGTCAGCCAGGTCAACCTGCCCTGCGTCAACCCGACCAACGGCGTCGTCGACCCCAGCCAGCTGCCCTGCCTCACCCAGTGGAAGCGGGAGAACACCATGGAGACGATCCTTATTGAGCTGCGACGGTATGGACCAGACACCCTGTCAGAGACCAGCGGCTGACGTGCAACAGATACATGGCCTCTTCCCACAACAAGAAGATCCCCCAGCCTCCCGAGGGCTCTACCTACTCGTAAACCAATCACGCCGTAACAAAGAGGTCGAAATTAAAGAAGAATCTTATCCATTTGGAGAACAAGGAGCCAGCTGCCCCTCTCCTCGATATTTTGCGGTATTCGAGAACGTTATGCGACTATCGCGAATTACAATATGATACACAAACTTCCACCCAGAATGCCCCCCTTTCAGTCACATTACAGTCCCGTACCTATCCGTCTTGTTTCGCTTTTCGTCACGTTCGTCAAAAGAAGTTGCTACCGTTCCGTCCTTGAGGACCAATCCCGTGTCCAATGAACCCGTTGCTTCAGGCGACTCGAAACAGTCGGCTTTTTGTAGACATGGTTTAGAATAGAACAGTTCGGTATCCAGGGGATAGTTCATCGCGGTCGGGCACAGTCGTCAAGAGAAACTCCCTCCACCAGATGCTCCCATGGCAAGGAGCAGTCCACAACGCTGGTTCGCCTGCTGCTCCGGAAAGAACCCAGTTGAGGTATCCTGAAGGAAAATAAATCTCAAGGAAATCATCGCCAACAAAGGAAAGTTGTATGTGCGTGCGATCATGGCTGTGATCGAGGTATCCAGGAATGCTCCGGTTTCTAGAATGCATTTGACTCAAAAATAAATAAAGGAAAGTGTTGATAGAACGTATCATGATCTAGGGACGATTAAATTAGTCCTCGTAGCCCCATCGCACAGGGCCAACTGCACTCAACCGAGCCGTCTTCTTGTTGACTGTTGGCCGACGGGGAACAGTCGAGAGAGCATCAGGGGAGATGGGGCTATCGGGGCGAGGCACGCCGACCTCGAGAGTGTCGGGGTGTCGGTTCGGGCTCTGCTGTGGCCGGCTGGGTCGGCGCTTGGTGCCGGAGCGACGGCCGCTTCTGTCACTGTGACGGCGCTGCTTGGCGTATAGGATGACTTCGGAGACGATCTCTGAGCCCTCGGACTCATTCTCAAACTCGTAAAAGTCGCTCAGGTCGGGGCTTGGCTCGGCCTCTTCGATCGAGTGCTCCGCGGCAAGGGGGTGGTCAAGGTAGAGGAGGATGCGCTCGTGCTGGTGGTGGTCCTTGTGGGGCTTGGGCTCAGCCTTTTTCACAGGTGGTTGAGCAGCCGCAGGAGTCGCTCGTGCCTCGTTTGTGCTCATCGGCTTGCTGGCGGGCTGAGTCTGGTTGGTGCCGTGTCGTAGATCGAGGACAGTGGTACCATCTGCCGCAACGGTTGTCTTGTCCTTGCAAGTGGGAGGAGCAGGAAAGTCAAAGTCAAAGGAAGACTCGGTGATGGTGGCCTCGGAGGGCTTTGACCGGTGACCCTTGGGTGCGAGCTTCTCGTTCCGGGCGTCCTCATCCATCTCGGAGAGGAACGTCTCGCGCATGATTTGCCGCTTGTGGCGGAGGGCAGCAAGCAGCATCTCCTCCTGGCGGGTTACGGCCATGACGCGGTTATGGCCTCCCTGGCTCTTGCCCTGGCCCTGGCCGTCGATAGAGGAGTGAGAAGAACGGATATAAAAGTCGACTGAGCTTGGGCTCAGTGGAGGTGTCGGCTGGTCGGGGTTTGTTGTTGGAGAGTCGCGAGGCACGTATTTCCGCGCAGGGAGAAGGTCCTCGGACTCGGGCTCGGTTTCTGAAGATTCCACCTTCTCTGGCTCCGAGTCTGTTGTGGTTTCTGAAGGCCCTTGAGCAGGGTGCATGGTGACAGCCTTGGCCTGCTGCAGGCCGTAGCCAGGCTTGCTCTGCCATGTCATGGTGGTGTTTGCCGAAGAGTTGGACATGCTCGATACACGCGAGGGTGATTGACCAGCGGTTCCCTCTTGGATTGTGTTTGTAGAGCTTCCAGACTGTGAGCTCGACCTCGCGTTGACAGCTGGAGGCCGGTGATGTCCGTTCGGGATGGTCAAGTAATTGTTTGTGGTTGCAAAGCTTGTCCGCTTGCTCGATCTGCTCGATCTACTCAATCGTCTTGAGCTGTTGTCGGCGCTCTCAGATGTCCGAGACGTGGCCGGTCTGTAGTCGATGGATGACCCGGCGTCAGAGTTTGCATACTCTGGCACAGAGGCAGCGCCCTTGATCGACGGTTCTATATAATCATCCTCTTCAGAGTCTGATGAAAGTGAAAGCACGCTCTTCTCTTGAAGATCCGACTCCTGGAAACTCATATCGGTGCGTTTCGATGCTTTCGACGTGCGCGTATGTCTACTTGACACGCTGGCAGCGCAATCAGTAGGTGAAGATTGGCCTGGCTTGCTCGCCAGGATGGCCTGGGGCGTCTGGGGCAAATGGCGCTTAGCATATTGCGAGATGATCTGCTCATCATGGTGTGCCGGCGGTACAGGTTGATGCTGTTGCTTGGTGTGGGTACTTGTTGGCTTGGGTGGAGGTTCCGTCTGTTTCGGCTTCTCCGGCGGTTCCTCCATCTCATGCAGCTCTTCATCCATGATCTGGCGGAATGACATTTGCTCATAATGCTCATACAGATTAGGCAGCCCGTTGAGATGGCCATGTCCTCGGCGGTTGCTTTCGCTCGTCATGGGTCGATTCGTCTCCGAATGCAATGACCTCAGGCTCTCCTTTGTGGGCCGTTTTGACAGTTTCCCCTTTAATGACGGTGTGCTCAGCGGTGACAAGACAGAAGGCGACCTGACGACCTGGTCGGGACCCAGAATAGGCCCCTCCCACGAGGGCTGGTTCGCATTCTTCTCATTCTTCTTGTTCCGAGACCGGCCGATGAGGTGAGACAGATCCAACTTGGCGGGCTTCTTCTTTTTCGACTTTGAATTGTCCACTGCGTGGTCCATATCCAGCATCCTGTGGGCCTTTGATGGCAGACCCTTGGCCATGGCTGAATTCGACGTCTGCTGGGAGATGGACAGAGGCTGCTTGGACTTGTCGTACCACGAGTGGAGGGTAGACGAAGACTGCCGTTTCCTGAGGATGCTCGTCATGTCTGAGACGACATCATCGTCGCACTCGTCGGTTGGCGCTCCGTTTCTGAACTGCCGGGGCACAATCTCCGACTCGTCTCCCCACTCGCGCCCGCCGCCGCGCTGACGCCTCACCGACGACGCATATGTCGGGGCATCGGAAGCCTCGGTGGCAGCGACGCTGACCTTGGAGCCGGAAAAGTCCTCCCACTGGTGAGGAGCGTCGATGTTGAGAGCAGTCGCACCGAGGATCTTTTGGGCCTTGCTCATGGGCGGGGCGGTGACCGTCACCTTTGGCGGCTGCTTCTTGCGGCCGTGGAAAGTAAACTTGGCCATGGTTCCTCACGGTTGCCCTCTTATTTTTCCGTCCCCAGGTTGGATCGTCAGGTTCCCCCTGGGGATTCTACTGTCAGGGGAAAGTCGACGGCACGGAGAGCAACATGTGCGTAAGAGCGATGTCGGTGTTGAACTTGGTGTGTGAAGTGAAGTCTTAGCTGGGTGGTCAAGTGATCGGATCGAATTCGTCTCAGATGCTGCGATTATCGGTCGTATACTGCGTTTTGTCGGTTCGTCTTTATCTTGTGGTCGACTTATGGACGTGCCATTTCGAGATGGTGTATTAACCCGGGCAATTCGATGGTCTTGGTGTTTCTGATAGGGATGCAGCAGAGTCCTCTCACGCCTCACCTATCTCTCCTCTTTTCCTCAACGAAAGGGATCGACGACGACCAGGACCTCGGGATCGGGCAAAGGATTGGAGGGGGAACTTGGGGAACAAGACGAACGAGCACGTCGAGATAAAAAGGGACGGACGGGTTGATTGCGTCCAAGGTGGATTTCACACCCGACAAGTGAGTGGGCTTGCTTGGGGGAGGGACATGGGCTGGGGTGTGAGCTGCATAGACACTAGGAAGGCACGGAGGGGCGTGCGTGGGTGCGTGCGGGCAGGCACTTGGCATGGATAGAAGGACAGGACAGGACAGGACAGGACAGGATGGGATGGATGGATGGGTTTTTCCTCATCCAAATCAATCAATCCTGGCCGCAATCTGCCAATCCCGCCCGAACGATCAGGCTAAGCAAAAGAGCTCCTCTCCACTTGCACGCGAGAGAGGGCAAATGAGATCTGGCCGAACGTGTTCCCATGTAGTTATCGACTGAGGAATGCGTCGACGGGAGCTGTAGAACAACGCTTCTGCAGCAAGCAAGACAGCAAGCAAGCAGAGAAACGGGTGAGAAACGTCTCGGCTGCCTGACGATTTGCCGTCGGGAAAGAAAAAGCAACAATAATAATAAAAAGAAAAAAACAACAAAGAAAAAGTAATTTCTATTTTGTCGGGTCCAGACGATTTCATGGCTTTTGGTGGTGGCGGCAGACGGAACTGGATCATCCACGGCATTCAGGCAAATCAAATCACGACCACGGGCAGACAGACATATCGAGGCAAGATGAGGAGCATGAACACCACGCGCACGGTAGTCGAGAGCTAAACACTCCCCGCCATCATTTCCATGGCAGAAGAGTCTGGTCCGGGGCCAAGCCAAAGTCAAAAGAGTCATGGTGGCTTGCTCTGTGCCAAGGGGGCGTGTCTAAGCACGAGACAGCTCTGGTCAGGCTGGCAAGTCGGTGTAATTTGCTGCGTCGTACGGCCCAGGGAGGAGGTCTAACCATTCGTGGGATTTGTGTGGTATCGTACCTTGCAGAGAAGCCTTCCATCGCTGTTCCATCTCTCCGAGTGTCACATCAACACCAAACCTGGCCCGAGTCTTGTGTGCTTGGTCTTTTTCGTTTGAGCTGGATCATTCAATTCAGCTGTCATCTTCCTCGCGTCCATTCTCACTCTTTCTCTTTCTTCAGCACGGCAGGGATGCGGTTTAGGCTAGATTGTGTTGATGGTGACGGTGGTGAGCCATGGATGTCCTGCCCGTCTTGTCCAGGGGCCGGAGACGGCGAGACGACACGACACAACACCACGCACGGGGTGAGTCCAGTGCGGGTCCGGTGGGCGCCCCGAGGAGGATGGACCCCTGCAGTAGAGGATCTGCTCCCCGCCCCCTGGACGCAGGGCGCTGAAGACTGCTGAAGACTTCTAAGGCTGCTGAAGAAGGTCTTGGACAGAGGTCTGTGTTGCACGGGCATGTGCGCACGCAGCATGGAAATGATTTCAGCTGCCGCCGTGTCCGAGCGTGGACGAGGCGGCGACCTGTGCCTGTCCGATGTGGCAAGGGGGGACGGAGAGCATTCAGGAACAAGATTGCTCGGCAACTCAAAATCACCGACTTTCAGGGATCGTGGCGGTCAGTCTTTGCTTCTGCCTCAGATCTGGCGACGATCTCTCCTCGTCACGCTGCCTTCCTCTCAGTGTCTGTGTCTGCCACCTCCGCCATAATCCCAGCTAGATCGTCCACGAGAGAACCAGGGGGGTGGAAATGTAATTGCTTCTGCGGCGAACTTGGCTCTCGACCGGCTCGACGCCAATCCCAGCGTGGTGGGAAGAAAGGTAGACGCCGAGCCCGCCATAGAAGAAGTGACCAGCTTCCCCCCCTCCCCCCTGTGCTCGACCTGAAGCACAACGGAGAGGCGGTCGGTCGGTGGTGGTGGATGAGAAGCGAGCTTTTTGGCGCGATGGGGACTCTTACTCAGCCCCGTGGCCGACGATGCTATGGTATGGTATGCAGATGACGGGCTGGCTGGCTAAACTAGCCCCGGCCCTGCTAGCCAGAAGGAGGTCCTCTCTGGTGGACATTTCGGCTCCTGGCGATGTCACAGTGCAATATGGCATATCCCCCGGATCTCCATGTCAAGACAGCACGAGGTCGGGTCTCTTCCGAAGGGGGCACCAGATCAGGGGGGAGAGAAGGATTGACGTGACAAGCTGTCAGTTGAGTCCGTGGTCTTGACGGCCGCAGATTGATTCGTGATAACTGATGATATGGACAAGACGAGACAGCCCAGACATGGAGGAAAGCCCCCAGGGTCCTCCACGTGCACGCTTGCTTGACTGTTGGTTTCAGCTGCATGTTCCAACCCGTTTCCACAGGCCGCATGGGTTCCATTCCAAGCCTTCCACGGCTTCCACGGCCTGTGTGAAGCGCTGGCTCTCGCTCGGCCGAGGTTTCTGGCTCCTCGGTGCGCCGTGCGTTTTGGATGGCGCGGCACGGGACGGAGAGCCTCACTTTTTTCTACGCCGGGCGTTTGCAGGAATAGGAAGGAATATGCTTGAATAAAATGGAATATTAAATGCATTGCAAAGACGGCAATCAATCTCCTCAATCTATCCGAGCAGGTAGCTGTTTCTCTGCTTGTAGATCTGCCACGATGCCACCTCACGGTCCATCTCCGTTGGCTCCTGCCCCCGGATGCGGATGCGGATGCGGAGATGCTTGCGGCGGCTGCAGACAATTAATTCTCTGTCCATGCATCACCAACTCTTGTTGGTCTCTCATCCTTGGCGTCAATCATCCGAAGCTCATCGGGATCCTCTCGTCTCAATCTGCAAATCATTCAATCGAGCAGCACATCCTCATTTACTCGTCGTCGATTCCCTCCCTTGCTGCCCACGTTGTCCATTGACTCGAGCGATCTTCGTATCCCCCGCCTAGAGCCACGCGGCGACGCTATCACCAGCGCCAGCGCTAAATAGACGGCGGGCCTTGGGAAAACCCGGCCGCGAACTTCGTTCTCACCATCATCCATCGTGAGGTTCGCTCGTTCGCTCGAGTGCCCCTTGTCCAGAGTGCGCATGACTCGCTCGCCTCTTTCCTGTGTGCTTCCGCCCCCGGCCTCTTCGCGGAGATTTCATCTGCGGTGAAGACGGTCCCTCGTCCATCATCATCACGAACTGCCTCCTCAAACCCGCAGCACTGGATAATCCTTCGGCCTGGGATTTGTCCGTTGAGCTCGTTCTGCCCCCCATGTCCACCGTCCGTCATGACGCCTGCAAGGCCAGGGGGTAGAATCCCGGGCTCCTCGTGCGCCGTTCGCTTCAGACGACGCAAACGCAAACGACCTGCCATGCCATGCCCAATGGCCCCGTGCCTGTCAATCAGTGCCTGGGTCTGGCCTGACGTGATCTGATCCCAAAGGCAACGGCCCATGTCCATCCAGCCTTGTAGGCACTTGTGGTGGTCCCTGCTGCTAGCGATTCATGCGAGGCGAGACTATTGAACCAACGGCCAGAGTTAATGCCCTCTACTTGACGTCTCGTACGATGGTTGGCAGCCAACGAAATTAACAAGCCCAGTGTCACAACCCACCGCCTCCCGTCCCGTCAGTGTCTCTCTTGTCGTCGTCGTCGGCAATCGTTAGATTTCAGCCTCCATGTGCGGCGGTTGCAATTGTCTAGGAAAAAGCAAAGAGCCTCCGCGGCCCCGGACTCCGAAGCACACACACAGAGACTGAGCAAACAGCACACGCCCCTGGATGCCCCCAACGACGTCACCGCGGGACCCTTGATCGCCTGTGTTTGAGAGAGTGGCTTGAAAGGTCAGAGTATGTCGTGGTTTCAGGTAGTTGTCCGTACCGCAGCTTGGCCCGTCTTCCTCAGTCTGTTACCCCTTTGCAAACCCGAAATCGACTCATCACAAAACTGTCCTTTTGACAATATCGCGCTGACAGGTTTTTCCTCGGCGCGGGTGCATGCACCTGCGGGCTTCCAATGTAACCCTGCCTGCCACCGAAAGCTTCTCGCCCAGTATCTCTCAGCCTCCTGCAACTACAAGGTTCGGGTGTTTCTGAAGCTGTAAGGGAGTCTGTGTTGGGGATATATTGCGCAGATCGTGAGAACATCTTCAATGACCTTCTTTCATGTCGTCTCTTTAAAGAATGCTGCTCAAACACTTGCTCAGGGATGAAATTGATCATCATCTCTTATCCACAGCGGCTTGTCGTCGCAACCAACGGTGACAATGCGCATGCATTCACCTTTCTTCTTTCACCGACACGTCCGACCTCTCCCGCCAATATTCCCAACGTTTGCTTTTCCTGCTGCTGCCGCAAGATGACTCTCGGTTGCAGGCCCTTCCTCCTCTTCTCTCGTGATTCTGGGCCGAGCCCGTTTCTTGGCTCGTCTCGCTTGAGGGTCTTTTGCTACCACGGCTGATCGGCGCGGGGCTGTCCCTTGAACGGCTTTTGATCCTCCGCCGCTGCGTGGGCAATTGCTCCGTATCTGATGTTTGCCCCGAGTTGGGGTGTGTTTGATGTTGAGACATGCGGCATAGCTATCGTGGCTATGTAAATACACTCGGAACTGCGGATAATTGGCCTAGAACTGTTGCTAATGGTCTCGACGAATCAGCCTGGGCAGAGATCGCCATCTCGATAGATCCTGGACGTCGCTCTGTTACATGGCTTCAGAGGCGACTTGTCTAACGAGCCTCGCCAATCAAGAGGGGGTGGTTGTTAATACACCAATTAAGCGCTAACAAACCAACAAAATTATCCCTATTAATACATGGTTTTAGTATAATAGTCAGAATAGGGCTATCACATCGCGATACTACCCAGATCTTCAGTTCCCGCCTCGGCAAACTTGGCGGCTATCAAACTCAAGATGGATATCCCAAGAAGGAATTTTAGTATCTCCCTCGCATCGTTTCTAAACAGAGTGAACAACTGCAAACAAGGATCGGCGCTCTGTCGCGCTCGACCCTCACTTCAGCCAAGCCTGGTGGTAGAGCGGCTGTAGTAGGCGGGCTGTTCTTGGGCGAGCGATCCTTCGTCGGCGAAGGCGTGGTTGGCATGGTTGATTCTGTCTCTTGGTGGGCGGTGGACATGTCGGAAGTGGTGGTGCAGGTGATGTTGTTGTGCGAGAAGGGCTTCTTTATAGTGTGTGTCTTTGTCCTCGCCGTATTCGTAGTTCCTATATTCGTGGGAAGTTGTAAGAAACTTGGCAAGTTTACTGTGTCCACGCCGCGAGATCTTATTTTGACTTTCCAATAAGAGGACAGTTATCTGAAATAGAGATGTCGAGTAATTGATTAGCAGCTGAGAAGCCTCAACTCATGAGCATCTCCATGCATGACCAGCTGGGCGGGACACTAGCAGCAAGTAGCACAGCATCGCCACAAGATAAGCTTCAACTCATAGATATATATAGATAGGAATATATAAAATATAGACAGCTGAATGTAGCATTACTCGGGCTAGGAGCAACGGGTTGGAGGTTACTCGACCAGTGTCGACTTGTTTAGGGGGCGGATATTTAGTATGCTAATTTAGCTATTTAATGACCTTTGATCGTATATCTTAGTACACGGATAGGAAATCTTTAATAGAGAGCTTAGTAGATCTTAATATAAATCTTTTTATATATTAATATAAAAATAATAAATCTTTAATAGAGACCTTAGTAAATCTTAGTATAAAGATTTAAATAACTAATAAAGAATCTATCTTACCTTGGATTATTCCTCTTTATTTTATGGTTATTATAATATAATAAAGTAATAAGAAACCGATAATAATTTGCTTAGGATAGGTAATTAGCTCAGTCAAGTGGTGTGCCAAATATATACTCCCCTTGTTTACTGCCTGCGTGCTGAATGGCAGGAAAAGGGATCATCGAGACGGCAGACGAACTCGAGAAGATGGCATTCCAGCTGAAGGAGAGAAGGAGAAGCCGAGGAAATGGACTGGGGTGACGAGAGAACGGACCGGACCGGACCGGAATGGAGCGAACCAGGCGAAACCAACGACGTGATGAAAGACTCGGCATGGATCTGGATCACAGGCCTCTCACTATACCACCCTTTTACTTCACCTTCCCAGTTCGTACATCTTAGGGCCTATTGTGAACCTGAGTGTGAGATGAGGCGAACGTACCCAGATCTGGGTTTCTGTTCACTCTCACCATCACATCTGGGCTATCTGCAGAAAGAGAATACTAGTAGCAGTATCAGGGGACGCCTCAAGGGCTTATAGACGGGGTTTCGAGCACATGAAGCGTGTAGTACAGTCAATTCTGCTCCATTGACCATGCACCCATGGCCCTCAGAAGTGCAGCAATGCTGTTGAGTTGTTTCTACCAAGTCCATAGACCATCCATATGAATCAGGTGGTATTCTCAACCAGTGCAGGCAATATATCACAAGCTCATATGCTTACATGTCACGCAACCAAACACATCTCAATGTGAATCCGATAATAACATTGCATATTGCTAATCTAACTGTAATAGAGCAAGTCTACTAGACCTACAGGCCTCGTCCACCAATTACCAAAGACGCTCCCAGCATCGCTTCCAGACGGGCATGGCAGCCAGCTCACGCTCCCAGTTCTCCTCGATGCCGCCCTCCTCCCAGTGCTTGCACTCGTCGTCGGCCTCCTTCTTTCCGCTGATGAGGTCGGCCGTCTCGGGGTTGGCAAACTTTGTCTTCTTGAGCAACTTCCAGGCCACGAACAGGATGGCGGCGTAGGCGTGGCAGAAGTAGCTGGTAACGAACCCTTGCACGCTAAAGGGCTGGAACTTGTCGAAGCCGATAAAGATGAGGGCCGTGGTGCCCAGGAACAGGCCGAGGTAGGAGGCCCAGGGGTTCCAGGGGGCGACGTAGTGGAGGGAGGAGCCGTCGAGGCCCTGGGCCACGCGGGCGCGGTACCAGCCGATGAAGACGAGGATCATCATGGTGTAGGTGGCGATGAGGCCCGTGGTGGTGAGGTCGACGAACCAGAAGAAGACGGTCACGGAGGACTCGCCGGCCACGAGGAAGGTGATGCAGCTGATGAGACTGACGGTAAGGACGCAGTAGATGGGGACACCGGCCTTGGTGCACTTCATGAGGATCGCAGGGGCCTGGCCATCGCGAGCGAGGCCGTACAGGGTTCGGGACGAAGAGTAGAGGTAGGCGTTTCCGCACGAGAGACCAGAGGTGAGGATCAGGAAGTTGATGAGGTCGGGGAGACCAGAGATGCCCAGGTTCTCAACTATAGATTGGTCAGTATTGCCCACAACAGCACCGTCAAGAGTTTACTCACTTCCAATAACCCAGGGAGAGGCAGCAGCACCAGCAGCGCTGTCCTCGATGGCACCCAGCAGGCGAGTGTCCTCGGAGCTGCAGATGACGCCAACAGCCAAGACACCAAAGACGTAGAAACCAACCAGTCGGTAAAAGATGAGCTTGGCAACTCGAGGGATGGTTCGTCGAGGGTTCTGGATCTCTCCGGAAGAGAGAGAGATCATGTCGGGGCCGGCGATGGTGAATCCGGCGTAGAGGATGACCTTCCACCAGCCGCAGAAGCGACCGAGGTCTCCCTCGGCGTGGTAGGGCTTCATGGCCTTGCCTCCTCCCCAATAACGGAAGCCATAAGCGTCCTTCTTAGGGTTCGCGCCGCACATGGTGATGAGAGTGATGAAGAGGAGGCCGAAGAGGAGGATGACCTTGAGCGAGGCCATGATGAACTCGGCTTCACCGTAGTACCTGGGGGCTGGTTAGAGCTGCCACAATAGCTTCTGGATTAGACCGAATACTCACTTGACAGCAACAACGTTGAGAAGAACGCAGATAACCATGGCCATGGCGACCCAGGCGGCAGGGTTGATGTCAGGGACCCAGTACTGCATCAACGTCGCAACAGCACTGTACTCGACGCAGACAAGCATGATACCGGCATAGAAGTAGGTCCATCCCATGGCAAAACCTATTATAATCATTAGCCCAACGCCTTTCTTGTTGTCATCAGCTAAACTTACCGAGAGCAGGGTCGACGAAACGGGCAGCAAGTTCAAAGATGGAACCACGGATGGGAAGATACGAGCACATCTCGGCCACGCACAGGTTGCAGGGCCAGACGAAGAAGACACCCCAGACGAGGTAGCCCAGCAGGACGGACAGGGGACCAGCAGAGGACAGGACGCCACCGATACCGACAAAGAGACCTGTGCCGATGGAGCCACCGATGGCCATGAGCTGGACGTGACGGGGGGAGAGACCACGGACGGTTCGACCGTAGGTCTCGTCGACATGGTTGCCGTCGAGGAGGATGCCAGGAGCAGTGTCAGAGACGTTGGGGGCCTCGCCGCCCTTGGACTCTTCGTCGTTTGGGAAACCCATGATGACTGATGTTCAAAGACGATTGTAGGATTCAGTCTTGGGAGAAGCAATGAAGAAGTGACAAATGTCTTTCGAGGACACCGGCTTGGTAATGGCAAAGATAGACTTTTGGGAGGGGGGATGGGCTTCTTTATGTATGCATGCAGGTCGAGCGGCATGGTGTGAGTCCCGCAGGACACAGACAGACTCGATGGATCATCCATCACAGCCCGGCTCGGATTCCTGGAAAGAGGAAGCTAGCAGCTGGATAGACTATCCGTACTATGGGGGAGGGATCGGTGACTTGACTTGACGTGACCCACGGCAACCGGGTGGTGCCATGATAAGCCAATTGCGGAGGCGAACCGGGGCCCTGGAGTAAGAGAGGGACCTCGAGAGAGTCAGGGCAAGTTCACCAGGGACAAGAGAGGTGAGCGGCGGCGGCGGCCAGGTGAGTGAGAGTGAGAGTGAGAGAGAGACAGAGCCGGGCCGGTCCCGACAAAGTAGCTCGAGGCAATGTACTACGCACGCAACCTCATGTGGGGGAGAGCGGGACATGACTCGGCTGGTCGGGGATCAGCCCAAGCCTGGGAGGCGCAACCTTAGATACTGTCCAGTGTGTGTGTGTGTGCGATGCATGGCAGCTAAGGTTTGGCTGCCGCTAGAGGTGCCAAGACAGGCGAGAACCAGGGTGGGTTCTCCAGGATGGATTCTCTCCGTGAAACCCAGGATCCCCCTGTTGTCTTATTGTATGTACGTACATACAGTCTTTCTCGTTGAATCTCCTACTACGCGCAGCAGAGACCTTCTGGTTGGCCGCGTCGAGACGAGTCCATGGCCGATTGGGAATAGAGTCATTTGTTTCGACCGGACCGCGACAGTTTAGAGTGGTCCAGCCTTGCCGGGCGGCCAGCTTACTGTGCTGTACTGGTTTAAACAGGGCCAGAACGCCACAGCAACCGACATCGATCCATCACGTCTTGCTCTCCCATCTCCCATGCTTGATGACCCTGGCATCAGCCACCTGACCAATTCTGACCGCCCTGACGTATAGCATCATCTGTAAGGTTTGTGGAGAAGCTCCTGTCGTCGACCTGAAGGTCCTCCTCTCTTCAATATGCCCTCTCTTCATCTACAACACCACGCAGTCATCAACAAACAACGGGCGCATCTCGAAACCCTCCGTAAAACCGTTCAGTCAGCGGATCGCAGATAAACCACCGATATCACAAAGACGGCGATCCCACTGGCCGGCCGTTTGCAACGGAGTGGAGCTCCCTGACAATCTCTTCCCTCCCCTCCCCCCCGAGCGCGGTACTGCACTCTCCACCACCCCCTGTCGATATCTCCATGGTGGGGAGACGGCAGGGTTCCTTGCCCAGAGAGATAGGCACTTTCCCCGGCGTGGGCGTGGGTCAGTGGGTTGATTCCTCTCTGCCAGTTCGTCCTGGCAAAAATCCACTCGTAGATACAGATCAGATCAGAGGCTATCTCGACGTAGGTAGGCAGCGAATGCCTCGAGCGTCTGTCAACAGACCTGGGCTTGTAATAGAGTACCCGCAATAACTACACCACCGCCGTATGCATGCATTTAGCCCCGGAAAGGGATCATCGCGCCAGAAGCCCGTCTAAGAAGCTTCAGGCGGTCGTCCCCCGTCACCAGAGCGTCACAACACCAGGGGCCTGCAGGGGGTTTTTCACAGCTCGCGTCTCCAACAGCAGCTGACATGGGGAAGAAGAGATGGGCTCCACGGCTCCGAGTGCCACTTACTCTCTTCAACAACGGTTCCGAGTTGGTTATCCCTCTTCCACGGGCCGAGCGAAACCTTGACTCTTTGCGCGCAGAGTCAACTGCCCATCTGACGGCTCCGAGGAGTTTTGCTCTCTGCTCTTCTTCCACGGCTCCGATAATGGCCTCATAAATACAAGACTCTCTACAAGGCCCCCCCCAGGCTCGAGTCTCGCCATCAAAGCTCCCATCTCCAACTCATCTCTCTTCATGTGCCGGTGGGGAAAGGCGTCCAAGGCCTGGAACCGTCTTGGTTCGTCGCTCGCGCCGAGAACTCGCCCAGTTCATGCCCGATGTGGAGGCGGGAAAAGTGGCTGACTAGGTACCCGGTCGACAAAGCAAAGCGCGGCTACAGGATGGGCCACGAGGAGAGAGAGAGAGAGAAGAGGAGAAGTGCGGGGGGAAATCACTTTCAGTTAAGCATGGATGGGTCAATGACGGACGGTGTGGGACTCAGCTTTCGGACTGCGACCGATTAAACTGTCATGGCAATTACGTGACGGCATTCACAGCCTCTTTCAGCACAACACACACAGCACAATACGACAGGCAAAACACGACCAGAGTAAACGTCAGGTGTCGTAGCATGTCCGATATGAACCCTGCTTAGAAATGGGGAGACTGGTTCCCCCCCTCCCTTATCG
>JABFEX010000633.1:0-68494 GCA_013623515.1 Fusarium illudens | reverse complement strand
AATTTTTAATTTAATTTTTAATTTAATTTTTAATAAGTAAGTTATATTAAAAAAGAAAATTAATTAGTAATTACTAAATTAGTAATTACTATTACTAAATTAGTAATTACTAATTACTAATTACTATTACTAATACTAATAGTAATACTAATTAGTAATTAGTAATTACTAATTACTATTTTTTGCCTTCCCTGCAGCTACGTAATTTAGTCAGTGGGGTTGGATCCTCTGATCTTCGTGCCGCGAAGTCTTTCTCCCACTGTGCAAACGGCAAGGTTACGGTCAAGGGTCAAGTGAGGCGGACTAGTCGGGCCCGTCTTCTGGACTCCGGCCCGGCCGTGCGTATGCCACGACCCGGCCGATGGCCGGGGCAGAGTAGACGTCGTCCGACGGCCGAGACGGTCAGCAGCGGCAGTCACTCGGGTGCTTGGTGCCTGCAAGACGGAATGGATGCGAACAGAGGAGATAGTAGACACAATAGGGGGTTTGACCAAGGAGACAGCAGACAGTCCATAGGACGGGCTGGGCACAAACTTACACGGAACTCCGTACCTCCATACTATCACAACCACGTCGTATCCCCAAGTACTATCCGTTATCCGTAGCAAACGGATATCCTTTGCAACCTCTCGCTCACCGAACCCAGCCTCTCGTATCTCCGCGCGCCCTTGCCTCCCACCATCACACCACGCAGCCAGCGATCTCTCCTCATTTCACGTCTCATCCTCCCGCTCCCCCACCTCAGCTACAACTTCACTGCGTGCCTACTGTACCCTCAAGAACCGTCCCCCGGCTTTTGCGGGGTGCGCCATGAACTTGCTGATTCTCGGCCGCCCGTAGGATGACGGGGTGGAGACGACCAAAAAAGCAACGCGAGTCGTCGTCGGGATAATTAGGGACCTCACGGAGGATGGCTGCCGGTGAGGCACACCAGAGAGTTGCCAGATTAGGGAATGCCGACTCTGCAGCGAGGGCACGTGGACTGGGCTTGAAGGGGGCACACGGTAGATGCTTCTAGCAGCTATTAGCGGTCGAGATGGCAACAGGTTCGTTATGGCGTCGCAGCACCAAAGTCGGTGAAAGTCCCTCACTGCATGGATGGCTGGATGCTACTGAGACATCAAGGGCCTCATCTCCGACGCCAAGCGCATGCATACAGCTCAACGAACAAGCAGCCATGCACCAAGGACGAGCAATCGGGTCATTCCCGGCCTAGATAACACCGAGAGCGACGAGGACGAGCCAACAGAAGATAATGCCACGCACTCAGTGCTTCATCTCGGCACAGCTTGCCAACATTGTAACTATCACTTTCCTAGGTACACAATCGCACAGACACCTGTGCATCGCCGTAAGCCTGATTTTCCCGTCATATAACCCAAAGAGACGAATAGAGACGACGAGAGATCTGCAAACGCAAACAGGACATGAAACATGGCCTCATCCGAGCAGGTTGATGTACGGCTCCGGCCATTTCCCCCACACGAGCGGCTGGTCACCCAACCGCCCGCTCACAGGCGAAAGCAGCTTGATCTTGCGTCGCTCCTCGTCCACGTCGGATACGTAAAGGAAACCCATGACGCTTGCAGCGCGGACCGTGTCGGGCGACTCCTTGGGTGTCGCGTGCATAATGGCAAACGTCCAGTGTTGCATTGGAGTCGACGGGTCTTCGCGGGCTAGTATCTCGCCGTTGTAGGTAGAGTCTGGCAGGGCGTTAGCAACATGTTGTCTCCCATGTCGGGTCAGGGGCCAAGCATACGCTCTGGGGTATGGTAAACGACAACGTTGTCAAAGTCTACCTGTTGGATCAGGGGGCTCAAGGTCCGTCTAGAATCACCAAAGAAGTACTCCTTAATAGCAGCCTCCCTTGTGTGTTGCATAAACATCTCGTCACGCTCAACGACACCATCAGACTTTTCCAGGGGTACCACACTGATGGTCTCTCCCAGGCTCGTCCGCTCACTCCCGAAGCGCTTGGTCAACTCGCCACTGATATGCGAGGAGCCGACCACGATGATGACATTGACTACAACCACGTCAGCATTCTGTTCAGGGTCGGGTTCATGGGAGAACCAACTGGAAAACTCATCCACGATATGTGCGACAAGATCAAATCCGTCTTTGGGCTGCTCGGGGAGACCCGTCCCATCGACAATGACACCTGAACTCCGGACACTCTCGTCCTCGCTCAACCGTCCACTCACGCTACCTGCCAGTTTGCTCACAAGCTCGCGATAGAAGTCGGGGTCCTCCTCGGGTGACTCTCGCCCATAGTAGAACACCAGAGGTAGCTTGACAGGGACGCTGCTTGGACCACTCGTAGGCGTGCTCCCCCAACCGTCCACCGCCTCAGGGTCCATGACAGTCGCAAGCACGCTGGCACTCAGCGTCCCTGGGAGACTGAGCAATCCTTCCTTGGGGTCTGCGTTTACCACCACAGGCTGGTAGCCCAGCCTCGTCGCATAGCTCGTCAGAGTCCTCGCCAGCGTCGTCTTGCCCGCGTTGGGCGCTCCCGTGATGAGAACCCTCGGTCCTTCTCTTCCTTCTCTTGCCGCCGCTTGGCGCATATCGTTGAGCTGCCCATGCAGATTCAGGTGCGAATTGGCAATGTTATCGGTCGGGTTCGCATAGTCGGCGACGGATTCGCTGTCGCAGCTACCGTCAATCTCGAGCTCGCATCCGTGCCAGGTCAGGATCTTGGACTTGACACCGGAAAAGTTGTAGGCATTGCGCGGGGCCAGCTCGACGCCATCCTTTTCAGCGGTGCCAGAGAGGATCTTGACGATGACGGACGAACCGTGGGAGACGTGAAATCGCCATTCGCAGACGGGACGGAGGGCAAGGACGCGGGTAGAAGAGGCGGTGGGCTGAAAAGTTAGCGAAGCTGTCGGGATGCCTGGGAGGCGACGGTAGAGTCCTCTGTAATCCATCTTGAAGGATGATACTCACCTGCGTGGGGATCTGGCCCAGGCCTGGAATCGACATGACCGGCTACATCGACTTTGAACAAAGAAAGTGTCGTCGTCCTTGGGATCGCGCGTATGTGCGCGTCTGTGCGTGGGGCTGCCCTTGCGATGGAAGCTTTCCAGAAGCTCAATGTAAGGGTGTGTGGTCGGGGCTGGGATGGTGTAGGGAGGGAAAAACACCAAAAGCTGGGGTTGCCCCACGTGACATAAATACTCCAGCAGACCCACGCTTTCTGGCGACGAGATATTTCTGTCACCTCAGCTTTGAGCGAGAAACACCAGAGGGTGTTTCTACCACCTCGTGGCCTCCACCGTGAATGCTCAAAATGTTCCTAGATCGAGATCCTGCATGAGTTCAACCCCCAGCTTTCGGAAGAGAAACCGAGACATGCACGGACGGCCATTGTGAGAGCTGTCCCTCCACACTCTGGACATGACTGTCTCACCTTGGATACACTTCATCTTGTTTCATGGATCGACTGATGGGAATTGAATTCCATTCGGGCCAGATAGACACAGGTCTGATATCCCGCTTCTTTTGTTAGAGTCCCCCAGGCTTGATGTCCTGCTCTATTGCCAGGTACTATGTTTACATCCAGATGCTCCCAGCCCTTCCTTCAACGCCTGTCCCTTCGCCTCGAGTGTAGTCTCGAGACGCAAAATCAAGATCCCATTGCTTGTCGAGCTTTGAAAAATAAAATGGTCATCATCGTGGACACCGTGCGCCATCGTCTCCGCCGAGGAGGTTTTCTACATGTTCCATTCGATCCATCACACGTGGGTATCGGGGTTCCAGTCGTTCGTTCCGTCTAGCAAATGCTCTCTTTGTTTTCCCCATTTTCCTTCGGTCGGTAAAACGAATCGTTCCTTGTCATCATGTCATCAAAGCCGTGAGCGTCTAAGGTTATTGCCCCATCTCTTCAAAGATGCGAAGCAGGCTCCGTACGCCAGCCAGCGAGTTCTCGTCAGGTCCCTGGCCGGGCGTCCATTCGGCGTGAGCAAAGTCGATCAGCTTCAGGCCGTAAATCTGCGGCAACGAAGCCTCGAGGTCCGAGTCCGAGTCTGGCTCGTCATCGTCGTCCAGAGCGATGCCACTATCAACCCTCTTGGTAGTCCGAGCTGCTTGGCCAATGCCCGCCTCCGCATCAATGAGAGCATTGTTTTCCTCGATGGCACTGCGGAGGGCCTCGCCGTCACCCTCAAAGATGAACAGGAGCGAAGATGAGTACATGCGGCTCTCGTGGCTTGAGAGCACCTCTTCAACCCTCTGCAAGTCCCGGACGAAGGCGGCGCAGACGGCTTTACCAAGATCCTCGTCGATTCCGGCAGTCTTATTGAAAATGAACTTTCGGAACTCGTCCACAACGTTGTCCTTGTTGACCAACATTCGGCCATAATCCTTGTCGTAGATCCTGTAGTCCTCCTCGTCCAGCTCAGCAGCATCCTCTGATCCACGAAAGACCCGCATGCCCGCAATACGGAATCCCAAGCTCCCATGGGTGGTCTCGGCTGAGATCTTGTCGAAGCGCTGCTTCTTCTGCAGAGGGGCATCATCGGCCCACAGCCTGACACCGAGTTTGACGTCGAGAATGTTGGGGCTCTTGAAGCCAAATGTCGCGTTATCCAGCACAACCGCCTTGTCGGTCTTGATCTTGTTGTCCTTGTTAGGGACCCAAGCAGCAGCGTCCTTAGGCGGTTGCGCCACGGCTTCAGCGACCTGCTGACGGACCGAGGCGACAATCTCCTCCTTGGATGTCTTGACATCTCCAGCCTGCGAGATGACACCGGCGACAGCTTCGTCAATTGTCGAGTCAGTGGGGTCGCTCAGCATCAGGGAGCCCATGAACAAGGGCATGATCTCGGCGAATTCGGGGTGCCTTCGAGTGGCGGACTGGTAGAAATCAATCTCGGACTGGGTACAGGGCTTGATAAAGAGCTCGCCATTGGGAGTACAGAGCGTGCCGGCACTGGAGCAGCAAGGTCAGCCTTTGTAGTGCGGCGGGGAACCGAGGTATTGTGACGCAGATGCGCGAGGCGCGACGAGGCGCGACAATAACAGAAAGACAGGGGCTAGGTGCTGCGCATAAGGAGCGCAAGGGTATCGGAATACTTACTGGCCGGCGACAGCGTAGTTGTAGTCGCGAAGCTCGTGGCGGTTAGGCATTCCTTTGGATCCCATCCTGATGATGGGGGTTGTGGCGGTGGGTGCGCGCCGGCAGTCGGTGTAGCGATAGCAAAGATAGACCAGCAAAAGCGAGCCGAGAGAAGACAGAGACAGGCAGCAACCAGAAGCGACAGACGTAGGCGGGCTTTAAGCACCGACAAAAGTCGAGCGAGAGCGGTGAGCTAGCCAGTAGGATGATGAACAATGGCGAGCGCGGGATGCTGAAAGAAGCTGGAGCTCGAAGGCTGAAGCGAGGGCGGTCGCTAGGTTCCTGGCGCAAGGCAAAGCGTATTTCTGGGTGGAGAGGTAATGGACAGAAAGTTTGGCCGCTGACGCTGACTCCCTTCTTGTATAGGATCAGCAAGTCCGGATAGACGACAAACAAATAAAGGGAAAACCAAGACTGGGAGAAAGTCAGGGGCGCGGCAGGCCAAAAAAAGAAGGGATTTCGAATGCAGATCAGCGCAGGATCAGCCCCCGGTTTTGACAAGGTGCGACACGTCAAGGACCGAGTCTTGTGTTTGTTCGGTGGCTCCAGCCAGCAGGTGGGAGGGTCAGATCCGTTTCGTCCTTGACGTCGGTTGAGGGAGAAGGGAGAGGCTTGTTGGCTTGGCCCGAGGGTAGGGACAGTAGCGAGGGAGGGAGCGCGAGTGGCGACTTTTTCTATCCAATTTTGATCGGTGAGCCAAGGTCAACCTTGCGAATTGCCCTTCTCGGTGGCGGATGCGACGGAGCGAGGTGGGAAATTGGAGGACGGCGACGCAAGGCCAACAAATAATATTCTTCAAACGGCGGCAGATGAGACGCGGTATTGTAGGATAGGTAGCCAAGTATCCAGGAGAGAGGAAGAGGTTCGAGATGGGCCACGGCGGAGTTTCTTTGGAGTTTATACCACATTCCAGGTCGACTAACAGAAGATGGGGAAAATGGGAAAGAGGGGAATTGTGGCTAGGCAGGCACAGGACAAGGCCATCCAAATCCCACCCAACCCAAGCAATCAAATCATCAAATCAACAACAGTAAGACTTTGCCCTACACAGCCAGTCGCGAGGTGGAGGCGGTACCTCCCGTGTCCCGTCCATCCAGGACCGGAAGTACGAGCTGGCGAGAGGCGATGGCGAGACCGAGAACGAAGCCCCCCTTGGACATGACATCCCATGCAGCCGGGGAGAGAAGAAGCACTACGAGACAGACCATGGCGGCAATGTCTGATTCACCCAAATGAAGCGCCAACGGCGTCGTATCGAGAGCGCGTGCGCTGCCTCAAGCTGCGGCAGCCGCTGAGCCACACCAACGTCAGGCCTGTCAGAAGCGACCCTCCAGGGGAGAGGGGGGGTTGCCCCGGCCTGAGCCCGCCTCCAGAACCCGCTGGGCAGACTGGCTCTCGAGATCTTTACGAAAGGGGGAGGGCAAAAATGCGCCTAGGGCGGGCTCGTGCAGCCGCTAGAAGGAAGGCGACCACATCATCTCTGTCTCACCGTCGGCGAAGTGACCGGGTTGGTTGGCTACACGTCGCCTTCGCCAGTCCTAACAGCCAAAGGCGCAGAGCAACCGCATGTTGGTTTATTATGCAAGGAACACAGAGTACCTAGAAGATGGGGTATCATATGCGTTGTCTACGTTGGTTGTGCGCTGTCCTAGGAGTCTTTGGTGTGTTTCGCACCTCTTGAAACAGAGCTTCACGGGACTAGCCAGCCAACACTGACACTAGTCTCCCAATCAACTCGAAGCTGCTTGCTATAGATAATTTAGATGAGAGCAGGCAGGGTACTTTTGACAAGAATGAAAAGAGATTTGTCACCTCATCTTGCCATGCGACGCTGCTGTATCCGGTCCAACATGCCAAACCAACCCGTCGGGAATCATATTATTGAGACCCGTACGGAGTACAGGGAGCCAACGACAAGGGAATAGTTATGCAGTGCGGCGTTGCACGTTTTTTTCGTCTTTGTTTTTTCCATTCCCGTGCATCGTGAATGAAGGCTGGGCAATTACATCATAGCCCCGTATACTAGGCTCTGCTGAAATGTCCGCCCATGTGCGAACCTCCTGAGTTGGGTTGGCCCACTTCGCAAGGCAAACGTAGGTATCCAACTACAATGTGCAATCACACAACAAACAGTCGTACAACTCAGAGACCCCAAGGTCTCAATCACCCTCGTCCAGCTTCCCATTGGAAACGTCGAGCTTGGCCCAACAGCCGTAGACCGCCCGTGATCATCGTCAACTGACCTCGACGCCCAGCCCCCCCTCCAACGAATCACATCATCAACTGGTGCTTTTTCCTCACCGCAGCAGACTCGCGACAAGCGCCCTTCTTGGCCGGGATGGGCCGTTCCGTGTTTTCCGGAATCTTGTTGGTCTAGTTTGCTGTGTTGATGTGTGTGTCGAACAAGTGTGCGATGCAAACAACATCCAGCCCCGCATTGAGACGGGAAGCTATCGTGAAAATCAGCCTCGCTTTGAGCCCTACCGTTGGACCCTAGCTGCTACTCCGACCCCGCACCGGTTGCCTTGTTATCAATTGCCGGTCAGCGGAGACTTTGCGGACTAGACCTACTGTGCCTCAGCAGTATCAATGCGATATTGCCTGATGGAGTTGCTGAGGCATCCACGCAGAGCGGGTACGGGCGCTTCTGCAAGTCGGGAGCCGTGAGGAAGGAGGCTGGGTGCAGATAACAAACGTAGTTGCGAGAGCACTAGACATGCACCTAGCCTCAAGCTATCAGGTCATAGGTAGCCTTCCATGGCCTTAAGCTTGAGTAACGGACCGTGCCTTCTTGAGTCGGCTTGCTTCTCGCCGAGTTGACTTGGTCCAAACCCCCTGGTTGCACTGGCCTGCAAACCACATCTCATCCAAGAGTTGAGAACCGATTATTAGGTAGTTAGTACTCACGGACAGTAACGTATATACATATCTCGAATACCTACCTAATAAACAATGCCTGTAGATGGATATCATATCCTGCAGTTTCCCATCTGCTTGTTATGGATGTTGCTAAGCAAACAGCCGCTGCGAACCAGTTGTCGCCAGCTGCCGCGCAAACTTCACCAAATGATGAGGTTTCCCTAATGTATAGGTAGTAGCTAGCCACCTCCATGCTTTGTCGTCGCTCTTGTGGTTTTTTTTTCTCTATCCTCCTTCCTCTTCGTGTTCATCGCCTCCTCTCCAGTTCAATCAGTGAATCACAGTCGAGGGGACCTCAGATCCTCTACGTCAGTCCGCTTCTCTCTTGACCATCGCGAGATCGATCATCACTCCTCACACATCGCTCGGAATGTCGTCTCCACTACCTCAGTCTGAGCCACCCTCCGCAGTGGAGGAGGAAAAGCCCGAGGTTGCAGAGAGCGACCTTGGTCCACCACCCGCCTTGCCAGAGTCACTCCAGGGAATCGCGAAGCCGGGGAGAGGCAGAAAGGGCAGAAAGACACTGATAAACCGGGGTCCTACTGCGCTGCCCAAGAACCGCGGAAATGGCTTCGAGGGTATGCTACAGCCCTATCCACACACTTGACGGTAGAGTGTAAGCTGACGCAGGCTTAGAGTATTTCGCCGATCCGCCCATGACCCCTGACGAAGCCAGAGAGGAAAAGAACGAGATCTATGCCCCGTAAGTCGTCGGTAATATCGTATCTTTGTCGAATAAGCAGCTAACGTGCCCGCAGGCACATTCCCTTTGCAGAGTAAGATCGCTTACGCCCAGCATTCGTCCAAAGTTCCCTTGCTGACACCTCTCAGGCGCATCCAGTCATGCATCCAGCGCTTCCGCTCGCGCCGTCGTCTCCAGGGCGACCGCACGCTTTACTTCAACGAGTATCTCTTCCTCGGCGGCGTCGATTGCAACCCCGGCGCCTTTGGTGGCCTTGGCCGTCAGGATTTGAAGGACCTGACTCCTGCTGAGCGTCGAGAGGCGACTGCCACCGACATCGTGTATGGGACCACGGCAGCTGGGGACAAATTTTACAATGGCGACGAGGATGCATGGACCGTCGATTTCGCTGGTGTTGCCGCTGGCTTCATCTCGGTGTCTCTTGTGCAACTGACGTCGTTTGAGCACGACAGGATGATGACGGGAATCGACACCGTGGTCAACTTTCTCCGATACGTCCTTCACCACGACGTATGCCCAGAGTATGAAGACGACGTCAAGGCCGCACTGCGTGTGTGCGACACAGCTCGCACCGAGTGGCCCATGGTTCAACAGCTCTATGCCGCCTTACCAGGACACTTCAACCTGGCTGCGGCGGATCTCTTCTGCCCTGCGGAAACCGCCGAAAAGGCCTGGTCCTTTCAACAGTACAAGCGCCCTGAAGACTTCGACCCCAAGTCCGTCTTCTTCTCGGCCATTGCTTTGATGGACGAGCCAGAGCTGTTTGGGCGCATCTGTACCAAGGAACCCAAGGTGGACAGAGAGTTTACCTGCACTATCGAACTCGTCGAGGTGTTTCGTCCGAGCGAAGACATGATCCAGCGAGTCAAGTCACTTGTCATCGGCGACAACGCATTCGAGCACAATCCTGTCGGAAAGGCCATCTTCAAGCAGGGCACCATCGAAGACGACTGGGAGACGCCTGTCTTCCCCTGGCCCATCGCCGAGGATACCATGACACTGTTCTTTGACGACAACCTTTTGGAGTGCATGGCGCCAGGGATGAGGGCCACTGCGACCATCTACGAGCTGGACGCAGGTTTGAGATTCATCAAGTCGGTTGAGATCATCGTCCCTTCGTTTTACACCTTTCTTCCCCAGGAGTTGATGCGAGGCTACAAGGAGCCCAAGGCGTCGGAACGTCCAGCGCCGTCCATTCATGATCCACTCGCTGAGGAGAAGCAGCATGCCGCAGCTGCAAAGGAGGGCTAGAGGGGAGGTTGATTGGGCTGAGAATGGGATGATTCAAGGAGTGGACAGTATCACAAGCCAGTAGAGATAGAACAGAGTCTGCCAGGAGACCTTGGTTCAATGGGAATTTAAGTGTGAGCACATTAAACTGTGCGAGAGGTACATGTGCTTTGTTTAAAAGCGAGACGCCAGCAATCCTTATACAAGTCCTCCAGTGCAAAATATCAAAATCCATGCCCCTAAACTCCTATTGTAATTCCCATCCGGGGAAAGAGAGACTTCTGTGTTCGTAGGCATCATTTCCGAGTTTCCCACAACTCTTACACAACCAGGGTCGCAGCCACTCCCACAAACTCGCAGCAAAAAGAAAAATCATGGAAGGACGCAAAAAAAGAAATGATTTGATGAGACTGGGACTCGAACCCAGGAGGATTGCTCCACCAGGAATTGTAGGTGTTAAGGTGACCTTAACCTGACGCCATAACCAACTCGGCCATCTCACCACAGATCCTTAGTTGAGGACCCGCTTGATTGTTGAGGGCTGCTCTGCAAAAGCGTCTCAAGTCGCCTGGGTGGCGACAGAGACGGGCCGGGAATTCACCACGTCAACCAGTTCAATCCGGCATCCAGTGGAAGCATCTCGCTGAGCACCTAATCCTTCGACTGGATCTTGTTATCTCCAGCAACAACCTCGGCGTATGAAGGGGGAACACCGTGGTTATCAGAGCTGCCTTCGCCAGCATCCGCGACGCCCTGCTGCTGAGGGGCGGGTTGTGCCTGGCTCGAAGCGGCGGCGTTATTCTGTGTGCCGTAGTTCATGCTGTTGTCACCGTTCTGAGGCTGGGGCTGAGGCTTGGGCTGCTGGTTCTGCTGCTGATGACCCTGCGGGCATTGGACGTAGACGTAGGTGACGCGGCCGCCCTCGCGATCATTGGGGACGGCCTCGTACTCGTAGGGCGGCTCGGGGAACTTGGCGATGATGTACCAGGCGTGGAGGAGGCCTGGGATGTAACCGAGGACGCAGAGCAGAATGTTGATGAGCGAGTCTGCGCTGCAGATTCCGCACTTGACCCAGACTACACGCGAAAAGTCAGTGAATGTTGCTGCATTGCGCGCATGCGACTTGGTGATGGAGGCGACTTACCAGGCAGTGGGGGGAAGAGGATGGCGAGGAAGGCGAGGAAGATGTCGGCGGAGCACATGGCTGCAGGAGGGAAAGTGAAGCTCTAGAGAGTATCTAGAAAATGGAATCTCAGGAGAAATGGGTGTTCTTGAGAGGTTGAATTGTTCGCGCAGGCTTTGATGGTTGGAGGAAGAGAGAGGGAGGGCTTGCGTGACTGCTCGGGAACTCTGAGGCTGAGGCGGCTGGCGATGACGCTGAAGCTTGGTACGTACCTACCTCGCTCTGCAGCAGGTCACCTGGTGGCGTTCTCTGGGTGAGGAGGAAGCGAGGGGGCTTGCGTAATGGACCAGGTTTTGAGGCCGCGTGATTGGCTGCTGAGGGAGACATCAGTTAACCCCACCACACAGTACAGCCACAAGGTCTCAACGATTGCAGCAGAGTTATCTTGCTGCTTCGTTTCTTGTGCGAGTCTAGGCCAGGCTTCCATTGTCGAGTCATTGGCTGGGATTCTCCCCTGTCAATCGGAGAGGCTGCCCTGTACTCCGGCGTACGTCACCCATCTGACTTACACGGCTGGGGTTAAGCCGGACATTGTCAGGACGACTGTAGTGAGTTAGGTTGAAGCAGGGTTCAAACACGGACTCTTGAGCTCTATCTTTGACTGACTCATCTGATGCAACGTTTCTTTGCAGCAGTTCATTGAATCGCGAGGACGGCAACAAGGCGCGAGACGAATCGCGAATTCCCTCATGGCTGGGCATCTGAGCGACTGTCCCCATCAACCCCCTCCAGGGCGAATGGTTTAGTGGTATAATACTCCCTTAGCATGATTCATCTGAAAGATCCTCGCCTCTGGGAGTGGTCCAGGGTTCGATTCCCTGTTCGTCCAACTCAGGTGGTTTGAACCCACCATTGTCCACTCTTTTTGCCATCTGCAACTGGAGTTGCCATCGACGAAGCAGTCAGAACCTTTGGTCGCAAACAGTGGCTTCGAGAGGAACCCATAGTTAACGGAAGATAGAGAATATTGTTCTAAGTTACTCGTGCCTCTTTTTTTACACGTGCCTAGTCGGTGATCTTGTTTGTTTTTCTGCTATTAATGCTAGTTGTGGTGAAGCTGAAGTTGGTGGAGGCGTTGAGCAGACTCTACTCAGGTCATTGTACTCAGATTGTATCTATAACAATCCGAGAAGACAAGAATGCAGTGGAATTAATCCAGGTCTAGTTAGCTTGTAACACAGGGCCGTACGTATCCAATATTTCTTCCGCTAGCTGAGCACACGTTTAAAAGCAGGGCCATCGCCTGTTGAAACCAAGGTCCAGGGTGACTAACACTCACCGAGGCTCACCGAAAACTGCCAAGGTGAGCCGACCTTTTGCCACGGTCAGAAACCTACAACTTTTCCCGTGCACCTTCACTTTACATTGCTCAACCATCCTGCCAGGTCGTAGGGCCGGCTTTTTTCTTCAAGATGGACGACCTTTTGAACCTTGAGCTTTTGTCGCTCGTATCAAAGGTCACGTCAGAACTTCAGAACCACGTCGGCGTCGGCGACAAAACATTGGCCGAGTTCCTGATCGCGCAACGCCTAGAATGTAGCTCCTTCAACGAGTTCCGCGAGAGACTCGCGGGCATCGCCCCGGACTTTCCGCCCAGTCTAGTCGAGAGCCTTGATCGCCTTGTTCTGGCCATGCACCCAAAGTTCAAGGGCAAGAATGGCGCATCCCAACACGAAGAACACCACTCGCGAACGCTCGAGGAGAAGGAAAAGGTCTTTAGCGGGCTCGCGCTGCCGGACAAGGATCCTGTACCCGATGGCGGAGCGGATGCGATCGATGATACCCTGGCGCTTCTCGAAGGCTTGGAAGGAAAGGCGAAAAAGGATAAGAGCACGAGGAAACGGAGTCGAAGCCCCGAGGACGACCAGAAAGAGTCGAGGCGTAGGAGAAGAGACAGATCGCGCTCGAGAGAACGACGAAAACGAGATAAATACCGATCGAGATCACGATCGCAAGAAAGAGGCGACGAAGACTGGCGAGATGGCCATCGCGATTCACGCAAGGACCGACGAGGTCGCCGACGATACGACGACGACGACAACGACGACCGCTTCCGCAACGCCCCGGCGCCCGAGATGGATGATACGCCGGAATTACACAAGGTCTACGAGGGACATGTTACAGGTATCAAGGACTTTGGCGCCTTTGTCAACTTGCACAACGTCAAGGGCAAAGTTGACGGCTTGGTCCATGTCTCGCGCATGGTTGCTGGGCAGCGGGTCAGTCACCCTTCCGATCTTGTGACGCGAGGACAACAGGTCTGGGTGAAGGTTACAAGCATCGAGGGGAGCAGAGTCGGATTGTCGATGAAGGACGTTGATCAGGAAACTGGCCAAGATCTGGAACCGCAAGTTCGCATGTCAACTGGCGCTAACATGGAAGCACTGGGAGGAGGAGCGAGAAATGGCTTTGTAGACCCACCAGCCAGTATGCCGCGAGACAACTTGGGTCCGCCACGACGACAAAAGAAGAGAATGACCTCACCGGAGAGATGGGAGATAAGACAACTGATTGCATCAGGAGTAGCCAAGGCTTCTGACTACCCCGACCTGGAGGAAGACTACAACGCGACGCTACGTGGTGATGGCGAGATGGAGCTGGAAGAGGATGTTGATATCGAAGTGCGCGAGGAGGAGCCTCCTTTCCTGGCCGGGCAGACCAAGCAGTCGCTCGAGCTGTCGCCAATCCGAGTTGTCAAGGCACCAGACGGCTCCATGAACCGAGCAGCCATGTCAGGCACTGCTTTGTCCAAGGAGCGAAAGGAGCTGAAGCAACAGGAAGCTGAAGTTGCTGCCAAGGAAGAGTCCAAGGAGAATCTTTCTGCGCAGTGGCAAGACCCCATGGCAGATCCCGACAAGCGGAAATTTGCAAGCGATCTCAGAAACGCGAGGAAGAACCAGCAGTCCGACGATGTTCCTGAATGGAAAAAGGTTGTCATCCCCAAGGGCCAGTCCCTGGGCAAGCGTACAAACCTCAGCATCAAGGAACAACGAGAAACGCTGCCCGTGTTTGTATTCCGGAGCCAACTCATCAAGGCCGTTCATGAGAATCAGATCTTGATTGTGGTTGGAGAGACAGGTTCCGGAAAAACAACACAACTGACACAATACCTCGCAGAGGCTGGCTTTGCTAACGATGGCATGATTGGCTGCACTCAGCCTCGTCGTGTCGCTGCCATGTCAGTCGCCAAGCGAGTCGCCGAAGAAGTTGGCTGCAAGCTCGGAGAGGAGGTTGGATATACGATTCGTTTCGAGGACTGCACCAGCCCATCCACCAAGATCAAGTACATGACGGATGGTATGCTTCAGCGTGAGATTCTCGTTGATCCGGATCTGTCCAGATACTCGTGTATCATGCTTGACGAGGCCCACGAGCGTACCATTGCCACCGATGTGCTTTTCGCCTTGCTGAAGAAGACCCTCAAACGTCGACCCGACATGAAGGTGATTGTCACATCTGCGACTCTCGATGCCGACAAATTCTCGGCTTACTTCAACGAATGCCCAATCTTCACCATTCCCGGCCGAACATTCCCCGTCGAGGTTCTTTACTCTAGGGAGCCCGAATCTGACTATTTGGATACGGCTCTGGTCACCGTCATGCAGATTCACCTCACCGAGCCCAAGGGTGACATTCTCCTGTTCTTGACAGGTCAAGAGGAAATTGACACAGCTTGCGAGGTCTTGTATGAGAGGATGAAGGCATTGGGGCCTAACGTGCCAGATCTCATCATTCTCCCGGTTTACGCACAGCTTCCTACCGAGATGCAGAGTCGAATCTTCGAGCCAGCACCCGCTGGAAGCCGCAAGGTGGTTATCGCTACCAATATTGCTGAGACTTCTATCACCATCGATGAGATTTACTACGTCGTGGACCCCGGTTTCGTGAAGCAGAACGCATATGATCCCAAGCTGGGAATGGACTCGCTGGTCGTCACCCCTATTTCGCAGGCCCAGGCAAACCAGAGATCTGGCAGAGCTGGCCGAACCGGCCCTGGAAAATGCTTCCGGCTGTATACAGAGGCTGCATATCAGTCTGAGATGTTGCCAACCACCATCCCCGAAATTCAGCGGCAGAATTTGTCCACGACAATTCTCATGCTCAAGGCCATGGGCATCAACGACCTGCTGCACTTTGATTTCATGGACCCCCCTCCAATCAACACCATGCTTACCGCGCTGGAGGAGCTGTACGCCCTCAGCGCCCTGGATGACGAAGGTCTCCTTACCCGGTTGGGAAGAAAGATGGCAGACTTCCCTATGGAGCCCTCCCTTGCCAAGGTCCTCATCGCTGCCGTCGAGCTCGACTGCGCTGAAGAAGTGCTCAGCATTGTCTCCATGCTCAACATCCCAACTGTGTTTTACCGCCCCAAAGAGAAGCAGTCGCAAGCCGACCAGAAGAAGGCAAAATTCCACGATCCTCATGGCGACCACCTCACCCTGCTCAACGTGTACAACTCGTGGAAGCACAGCGGGTACTCGAGCCCTTGGTGCTTTGAGAACTTTATCCAGGCGCGCTCCATGCGTCGCGCAAAGGATGTTCGTGACCAAATCGTCAAGATCATGGACCGGTACAAACACACTATCTCCTCGTGCGGACGCGCAACCGAAAAGGTGCGCCGCGCTCTCTGCGCAGGCTTCTTCCGCAACGCGGCACGCAAGGACCCGCAGGAGGGATACAAGACGCTGACTGAGGGGACACCTGTGTACCTGCACCCGAGCTCAGCCCTGTTTGGCAAACAGGCTGAGTGGGTGATTTACCACGAGCTTGTGCTGACGACCAAGGAGTACATGCACTGCACGACGAGCATCGAGCCGAAGTGGCTCGTGGAGGCTGCACCGACATTCTTCAAGGTTGCGGCAACGGATCGGCTGAGCAAGAGGAAGAAGGCAGAGAGGATCCAGCCACTGTACAACAAGTTTGCGAACGAGGATGACTGGCGTCTGAGTGCGCAGAGGAAGGGAGGTAGAGGCGGTGGTGGCGGCGGAACATGGGGATAATGGGAAGAAACCTGTCAGTCATGATTTGTCAACTTGAATGATAACTTGAGGTTGGAGTTGGGAGTTTGAGTGAATGGGTTATCCAACTAGATGTTATATAGGCACAAGTACTCTGTACAATATTGCATAGGTTCAGTCATTATCGACGTCAGCTCTGATCCACTGCAGAATGGATCTGACGGCCCTGGTGCCTTGAAATCTGGATCCTGGGCGAGGGGTGAAAATACACTGTGTTCGAGGCTGTGGCTTGTTAAGGCTGCTTCTTGACCAGAGGCAAAGCCAAAGAGAAAAGATGACACAATGCTTCAAAGGATGGCCTATTTTGAGCCTGTGATTAACTGCAGAAGATCTGATGAGGCAATCAACGTAATTTTCCGCTCTCCAAGGCGATAACTATTCATCGCCCGTTTGACAGTGCATGAGTAATCTCGCACTGGATGGCCCGAGCGCTCGATATGTTCCCCTGCGCGCTGATGACATTTGTGGAGGATGCCAAACCAAGCAACGGCTTCACACAATTTCACCCTCACAACACCGCGGATGCACGCCCTCTTACTCTAATCTTCCCGATGACGTTGGAGTATTTTTTATTCCATCTGAGAATCGCTAGCATATATCTATTCCTATAGACGATCTCTCGGGATCTCGTTCAGCTACCTTTCCTTCTGTCGCTATCCCTATCTCGCCTGGTACCAGCGCTTAAGGACGCGATAATCGACTGCTTCAGCACACAACCCAGTCGCTGCGCCTTTCGTTTCTAACCAACTCTAACCATGCTAACGCTTGGATATTGAACTTTCATCCCCCCCTGGCCCCCTGGCCGGCATCATTTCGAGTTCTTCGTACTTGATCCCCTGGCTCGCAGTCGAAACTGGAACTGCAACTCAGACCCAACACAATACCGCCGGTCTATCCAGTGAGGCTTGTTATAAAGACGTACGGGAATCTCATGGATACTTGATTGAAAGGCCTCTAACTATTGCGCAGTGCTTTGCAACATGGCCCCAACACAAGCAACCATGCTGAAGCGCATCAGCGGGCTGAAGGAGTCGACACTCGCTGCTTGTACGACTATCAGCGCTCACCTGAGAGAAGGATCCTCTTTGAAGGGCGACCTGAAACCTTTGATCGTTGAACTGAGGCTCCTCGCCGGCGCTCTCTACAGTCTGGAGTCGCTCATCGTTGAGCTGGGACAAGACGGCGAGAATGACGTTGCCGTTACCGAGACCACCGAGTGGCCGCTGGTGGATGGATGTGAGATACTGATCAGCGCTCTCCAGTCTTTCCACTCCTTTGCCACTCCGGATGGCCTCAAAGCTGCCAGATCCTCCCTCCTGGATAATCGCTCCAAGCTTGGCTTTGTTCTTGGATCGTCGGAATCCCTCCAGGACATCGCACTACAGTTCTCCATTTTGGGTTCCAACTCGGTCCCTCAGCTCATGTTAAAGAAGATTGACACTGAGACGGTCGAATCTCCGGCACAGACGCGTGACGAAACTGAGCCAAGCGCGGAGGAAGTTTCTGCTTGGATGACAACCCTCAACTCCTCGGACAACGATCGAGAGCCGGCGGAGTACAACAAGGAGATTGCCCTCGTACAATCACGCCGGATCACAACGAACTACCGAACGGCAGCCACGCGGTGGCCGGAATATGCCGAGAGGTACTGGCAGAAGTTGCGGCCCCAGGTCTGCTCCCTCTTTCGGATCCAAAGATCGTACAGCTTTGTGCAGTGGGTCTTGGAATATGCGAGGGAGACATTCCCAAGGGCCCTGGGACCCTTGGCGCTCTCGCCGAGACTGTTGCTGGAGCTCACGGATGCGCTGTGTGATGGATCAGTGTCGTCACTTCACATCGCTGCCGCGCTTGGCTTGCCGAGCCTCTGCAGAGACCTCCTCTCTATGGGTGCCGACATCAACCAAGCCAGCATACTCGGGACTCCTCTGTTTTGCTCTCTCATGGGCATCAAAGTCCTGGCGACCCGCGCCGAGCCAGAGTCATGGGGTTCGCTGCTCGTTGGAGGAGACTCCGACGTGGAACGAGCAGCCACCGTCCTGTTGCTTCTTGATGCGGGCGCCGACTGCACCTATCGGTATCAGTGGAAGAACGCCGATGAGGTATCGCTCGCAGGCTTGGCCTTTTGGGTTTCCATGACGACCAAGCACGAAGCCATCTTCACTCGTATCATGAAGGGAGGAAGCAAACTGGATGGGGCTTTCCTTGAGCTCATGCAGCGAGAGACGCTGGTAATGCGTGGCCTATTTCACAAAGCGAGATTTGCGCGCCTGCTCACCTTTGTTTACGACTTGACACTGGTCGATATCGTGACAGAGGCGTCAGACTATGGGGAGTTACAGAAGACAGTGTCTCAGCTTATGAAGCACGCTAACATCAAATTCTCCTTCTCGGAAGGATCTGGCAAGATCGCTACCTTGGACGATGTTCATATTTCCGAAGTTACACGCAACGCGGTGCTGGATTTTGATGTGACTCTGATTGAACGCCTCACGAGCGATTCCAGGTTCAACCCCAACCTTCCGTCCGGTAAGAATGGACGTGCCGGCACTATTCTTCATACGGCCACCGAGGGCTCGCAGCTGGATATCATGGACATTCTCATTGGCGCTGGGGCAGACCTGAGGGCAAGGGACTCTAACGGCCGCACACCACTCATGGTGGTCGAAGATCTCTCGGCTCTTGCAAAGCTAGTGTTGGAACATGATGCTTCAACTACTGATACAGACAACGATGAACGCACAATCTGGCACCTTTGTGCATCGACAAACGATGGCGATCTCCTCAAGTGGCTTTGGGAAAACGATCCACGCAGGGACCAGAATCTATGCGCGGTGTGTCGTGCTGGCCATACTCCTCTGATGGCATCCTTTGCCTACGTCGGTAGTCTTGCACACCCCCCCAGAGGGTTACGCAAGACTCCTCCATCAGCCGCCCGTTTTCTCTTGGAAGCCTGCCGAGATCGTATCCATCCGCGTGGGAACGAGCTGCTGGCTCGTTACGCCATTGAATGGGGCGACACAAATCTCGTCAAAAAGGTGTTTGAGATCATCCCCGAGGCAAATAAGGACGACAGGTTCTTACTCAAGTCTCTCAACATGTCTGCCTCAACCGAGCTTTTGACAGTGGTTCTGGACAAGTGTCAAGGATTACCCCATCAGTTCCCTGATGGGACGACAGTGGCTGAGAGTATCATCACCAACACCAGGATCACTTCCGGCCGGTATGGTGCATTTGCCATTCCGACGGCGCACCCGTCGTGCTTCCCTAACATCACTCGGGAAGACTACGAGCGGCTTCTTACACCCGAGGTTCTGAAATCGCGAGACGCAGGTGGTCGGGGCCTCTGGGAACGATTCTGCGCCAATGTCCTTCTGTTACTATATGGAACTGGCCCCTCGTCCATTCATCCTTCATCTCTTCTTTTCCTGTCTGCATTTATCAGCGTGGCGATCCGATGCCTCGTCGAGCATGGTGCCCTTGCTGACTATGAAAGGGAGACCGGCCGGTGTGCGCTTCAATGCATAGCAGAGGCGCAAAAGAGAGATGATCGCCCATACTGGCAGAACTGGCAGCTCCCTTTCATCACGGCCGTCTTGGAAACCTCAGCGTCGTCAGCTCCGTCACCCTTGGCGTCCCTGTCTGCAGATAGCCCGAATCGATTCTCCTCATCCTTCCAGGCTATGATGCTGTTGCAGCAGGCTGTGCATCATCGCCTATCCAACCTTGTCAGATTGCTCGTCAAGACCGGCATCAACATTCATGCTCCATGGGAACAGCTCCTTAATGTATCGCTGTTCGAGGCTGTGCTCGACGACGTGGACCTCGGGATGATCCCACTGTTGCTCAGCAGCTCCAAACCCGAGGACCTGATAGCTCGCCAATTCGAAACCTTTGACAAGCTCAACATTCTTCTGGATACCCCGGTAGCCGTGGAAGTCCTCGCTCAGCTGATCGAGGCTGGAATGGACCCCAATCGACTGCCCAAGGATGTGTCGGGTAAAACTGGCTCAAGAGGACGACCCCTTTGGCCGATGTTGACGGAGGCAGTCTCTCGACACATGACTGAGATAGCTTGTGCTTTGCTCGAACACGGGGCAGATCCGGGCCTGGCCGGTTCTGACGGATACAATGCTCTGATTGCTGCGTCTGAAAATGGCCAGGTTGTTGTGTTGGAAGAGATAATTGAGAGGGTACCCGATGACTTTGACTGGCTTTGCGTCTACGAAGGGGACGAAGGGGTTACCTACAATGCGCTTCAGATTGCTGCGGCGAACGGCCATCGCGATATCTTGGAGACGCTCATAGCAGCGACACCTTTGGATGAGGCGATAGACTCGACCACTGCCAAGAACGGGTTATCGCCCGCCCATTTAGCCGCCAAGGCTGGATCTTTGGAGTGCATCAAGATGCTGGCTAGGTTCGGAGCAGACTTGGAAGCCACGGATTCATCCGGGAGGTCACCACTCTTCTGGGCCATTCTGAGGGGTCACGTGGACGTCATCGAGTATCTGAAGGACTCACTTCTGGACCCTGAGCAAAACCCGGAGCACGACTATGGCATCTCGGTGCTCACCCCACTGAACCCGCCTGCAGGTTCCGATGTCCAAGAGCTAGTCTCTCGCCCGTTCCATGGTCGAAGTCCTGGAAGTTCCAAGGCGTCAGAGCAGAGAAAACTTGGCGCCATGATAGCAGACACCATCAAGCATCATCGACCGGGTTCCGGCGGCCTGTTCTCCTCCCTTCTCAACCACATCTCCAAGGAGGAGCTGGAGTCTGCCATCCTGCCGTGTGATGGGTGCACTCTTCTCAGCTACACGGCATCGCAGTCTCTCATATGCCCCATGGTTGAACTCCTGGAGCTTGGGATCACGGGCTTTGTTTCTGGCTGCAAGGAGCACTGGCCCAATGGGTACAATGCTCTCCTCCAGGGCTGCGTCCAGATTCAGAAACTGCTCCAGGTCAACATCTTCACCGCGCCCAAGAAGGTGTACTCTTTCTTTGAGAAGTGTCTGGATGCGTACCTGGCTGAAGGCAGGCTATGGTTTCATCTCGCGCACCCGCCAATTCATGCCATCTGCCAATACCAGCAAACCACCGGGGGGCCTAGTCTCGAGCACCAGGAGAAGGTTCTCAAGATATTCATCGACCACCTAGTAGCTCATGCTGAAGAGTATTGGTAAGTATTCCTGCCAAACATGGAGGCCATTGCTAACAGCGAAAGGGCGTTGGTGGAGAAATCTGGACTTTTGGGCCTGTCCGACTTGGCAGGCGACCAAGATACAGAGAAGAAGCTCTTGCGCCTCGTGCTGAATGTGCGTAGCAAGGCTCACATGGGACCGCGGTATTACGGAGCCGGCGATCCCACCGCCTTGCATGTGCTGGTCCAAACCTGTGCCAGGGACGACTCTCTTGAACACGACACTGAGCCCTTTTACAACATGGCTAAGATGCTTCTTTCTCACGGTACCAACGTCAACGCTCGGGATGCGGAACTTGTAACACTCCTCCATGCAGCCGCCGACTACAGTCTTGGCCCGATGGCCGAGCTACTCCTGGAAGCAGGGGCCGACCCCAATGCCCGGGACTTTGAGGGAACGACGCCACTGGGCCAAGCAGCCGTTGTCGGTAACATGGATATGATTAGCTGCCTGCTCGAGCATGGCGCCGATCCCCAAACCTTTGACGGCATGGGTGTCCCAGGTGCCGGAACTGACCTGGGACTGACGTACCAACTGCTTAACCTGGGCCTGGATCCTTATGCAACCATGCTGGGCAATCAAAGCATCTTGTCGACCCTGATCAGCTGGAATCCCACCACGAGGACCTACGCTCTGAACGGCGGGTTTGACTTTTACCGACTCGTAGAGCACGAACCGTCGGTTCTGACTATATTGATGGCGCATCCGTGCTCGTCCTCGGATCTCAAGGCCGTCCTGCGGCGTGTCCCGAGAGAAGTTCTCTCCCAGATTGTCAACTTTGAGCCTCAGTCGGGGCTCAGCTCAGGATGCCTGGCCATTCGGGAGGAGAATCTTGACCTCTTGGGACAGCTTCTGGACTCTGGCTTCGACTTTGAGCGTGAGTGGTGTGACAATGGGTCGGCATTGATGTTTGCCGGCTACATTGGTGCCTCCAGCTCGTTCAAGCTACTTGTCCGTCGTGGTGCCCGGCTATCGTACATTGGTACTGACAAGCACGGTCAACATGTTGTCAGGTCTGTAGTGGAAGCAACAAGGATGTATCCCAGGCTGCTGCAGTGGGCTCTCGTCGGTCGATACTACGAGAGCAAGTATATTGAGTCGGAAGCACACTCTGGGGCTTTTGCAGCAACCAGGCCCTGGTCAGGCCCACGGAAGGCAGCGTACAGATTTGGTGGGAGCAAGGGTGAGCACTCTCGGCTTCACAGCGAGTCGATGATAGATTATCTTGTACGGGTTTCAGGTGTTGGCCGTCGTCTTGCAGGGAAGATAGTTCCAGCTACTCTTGTTGAATAGATTGCAAGCCGTGTGTCTGACAATGGCAACTCATCAAGGCATTGATTGATCAGATGCCGAGACCATGTACTTCATCCTTGGCATTACCTGTCTACAGTCTTAAGTCCAAACTCTAAATCATGAACTGACTTGCATCTTTCAGCTGAGGTCGACATGTCCTAGCCCCGTTTCATGGCATCTGCCGAGGCCTGGTGGAGAGCACGCCGTTGCTCCCCCTGAAACGACGGTTCAGGACCTTGTCCATCGGAGCTGAAGAAACGGAACGAGCTGTTGCGGGGAAGCGAATCTGACACTAGCGTGTTAATGCCATTATGAGCTGGGATGTGGTGTAGTTTATGCGGGAGTGGTTTATCATCACGTCTTGGTTTAGGAGTGTGGAACGGGGAGATTTGTTGAAATCCAAACAATGTTGAATTTGTGTGTGAATTTTTACAGTCGTGGTATCATTCTCTCCGTCGTTAGATTAAATACAATATCCATACACCCAGCAATGCATTATACAAGAAAAAAGGACAACTGCCTCCCGTGAAAAAACTCCTTGGACGTTTCGTTGGTGTAGGTAGTCTAGATTGGCGAGACCACCATGACGACAAACTTGACCCGTCCCTCGCCGTCCTTGAGCGGCGTCCAGTGGCTCATCATCTTGGCCGGCTTCTTCTGCCCCTCGCCGCTCTCGCCGCTCATGACGCGCGTCATGTTTGCGCGTCGCGGGATGTGGTTTGCTAGGGCGAGGTCGAGGGATACCGACTTGCCGTCGCGGACGACGAGGTCTCTTACTGTGGACTTGAAGGCCTTTGTCACTGATGGGAGTGTCAACTGCTCGGCCAGCACGTCGAAGACGTCCTTGCCTGTCACGGCGTCGGAGGACACGCCTAGGTCGAGGGCCTCTACCATGGCGGGGGAGAAGTAGGATATGCTTAGTTTGGGCGGGTACTTCATCTCTTGGTCGAGGGGCATTGCGCCCAGTGATGAAGGGTACGAGGGTACGTGTTCGAGGATCATGTAGCGAGAGTATGTCGTCATGAGCATATCCGGCTGCGTCGATAACCGCTTGAGCACCGTCCGCGTGCTATACGTCTTTTCGAATATCGGTCCAGCAGATGACCGCGGTCTATCGCTGCTGCGGCGCGGACTGGAAGGTGGCGACAGAGGCGGAGGGGGCGCCTTTTTGAATGACTTGAAGAAGCCTCCCATTTTGGGGGCCTTGAGCTGTATGGGCTTCATGCCGATGACCTCCTCGGGCTCCGGGTCGCACTGTGATGCGTCGCTGCCGCCCCAGCGGGAGCTGTTCCTGTCGATGGACGACGCCTTGTCCTCCTCTGCTGCGCCGTAGCCGAGCATCTTTACGAGGTCGTCTGCGCCCTCGATCGAGGAGGAAACGTCGATCTGGGCGCCCAGGTAGAACTTTAGCTTCCCGGCCGTGTCGAGGAGGGGGCAGAGGAAGAGGAGGTTCCAGAACGGCGTGCCGTCCTTTCGGAAATTCAGGATGAGTTCTGTGCACTCGTCGTTGCGCCATATCGCGGAGCGCACCCTCGAGATGGCCTCGCGGTCTGTTTGAGGACCTTGAAGGAACCGGCAGTTGTGAGAGAGCACCTCGTTCCGCGAGTAGCCCGTCAAATCCTCAAACTCATCCGACGCAAAAGTAATGGGATTCCCAGACCGCAAAGGATCGCTGAGGCAGAAAGAACCCTTGAGGCCCGGGTACGGGTTCGGCGGCGAGTCGCCCTCCGCATCGAGGGAGAGGGCGAGGCTGGTGCACTGGGAGAGCTGCTGCTTGACAAAGTCGGGAAAGATCTCGCGGACGATGCGCTGCTCGACGTAGGCTTTGGACTCGAGGAACATGTTTTCCAGGCTGGGGATGAGAGAGGTTGTCAGATGCTTGATGTTTGTGTTGAGGGCCCGCGATATCGGGGACGGGAGGTTGATTGGTGATGTGGCGGTTATGGATGTGTAAGAGGTTGATATCGTCGAGAGCTGGATGACGACCTGCTCTAGTGAGTGGATGTAGTCGCGGATCTGTTGGATTGAGTTAGAAATGCGAGAAATGAATATATATACTTGACTGCCTCGTCTCACCTTCATGAGGTAGTCGACATTCTGGCCAACTCCCCGACTCGCAGCAAACTTCCAAAGCTGACTACTAGCGGCTGGGTCACTCATGACCTGGTCAAACATATCGCGGCCGACAAGATCAGGAATCGGCAAATCGCCAGATCCATCCGAATCCGTAAACGCAATACTGGAGCGCTGGCTCGAAGCCACCGAGTCAATGCTCCTCAACCTCTCGCCGGACCACTGCTGCCCACCGCTATACAAGCCGGCGGTGCGCGGCGAGCCATCCGGGTAGTAGTCGGTGTACTGGCGCAGAATGTCCTCGTTTGTGTGCAGCGAGAGGCCCGAGTTGCTGCGCAGGCGGTAGGCCGAGAACTTTGCGCTCCGGGGCCGGGCGCCGGACCTCGTCTTGGGGGGCGACTGGAGGCCGGAGCCGCGGTCGGTGTTGTTGGAGAGTGACGAGGCCGTTGAGCGGCGGCGCTCAAACTCGGCGAAGGGGGGCATCGGGGGAGCGTCAAAGGTGCGGAGGGCGTTGATGGTGGTGGGCATTTTGGGCGGTAGTTGATGTTGGTGATGTTGGGGGATGCGATGCGATGCGACACGGGCGGCGCAGGCTCGGTCAAGAAGACCGGGGAAGAGTAATTAGAGCACCAGAGTGAGACTGGAATAGGCGCCGAGAGGGAATGAATTGTAGAGTAGAAGTAGGTAGTAGCAGTATTGTTTGTTGTTGTTTTGTTGTTGTTCTGGGAGCGACAGTAGTGAAGCGTTTACAGGGGCATCGTCAAGTGGATTCCTTCAAAGGGGGGAGGAGGAGGAGGATCAAGTACAGCAGCAAGCAAGCAAGGGTAAGAAAAGGAATAGATAGATAGATAGGTAGGCACCTCGACGCGAAAGAAGAAGAGAAAGAGAAACCGCATCCAAAGGTCCGCGCTCCCCCCTAGGAGGGGAGCTGGGGCAGCCCACGATGGCTTAATACCTCGTCTGCTCGTCTCTTTCCCCAAGAGTTTAGAGCCAGAGAGACCAAGGCAAATCGACTGACTGACTCGAGTCGAGAAGCACCGCCGCTCGGTATGTAGACGGGTGGAGACTGGGCACCGCGCCATGGCTAACGCTACACAGCTTGCGGGGGCGGGCCAGAGGGCACTGTCACTGGAGGATTTGGCCTTGTAAGTCCTCCACCCGGGTCCCATCGATGGATTCTTTGGGGCCCGGACCTTGAACCCTGGGCTTCTTTCCTGCTGCTCGGACGGGGGGTCCGGGCAGGCCCCGGGACAGGGGGTGGTCCTTTGAGTGGTCCTGGCGTGGAGCAGCCGGAGCCTCTGTATGGTCTCAGCTTGGGGCCTTTCTGCTCACAGGATTCCGTTCCGTGCTAAGGGGGACTCGGACCTTGTTCCTAATGCGAGACTATCGAGATGGCGTTGTCGGAGCAAAAAAGAGTGCTCTACAAGAAAGAGAGGAAAAAGCAAAGCTGCCGAACCCACCCCCTGACAAGTCCAGAGCGTGTCGTGGCTGAAAGAGGGCGTCGATCCGGTCGGCGGGCTAAAAAAGCCGTAGCAGAAGAAATCTGCGATCCGGGTACATGGACAGGGCTCGCAAAGGCGTTGGGAAGATTTCATTCCTCCGAGTCAAGCCAGCAGACGTTTCGTTTTGTTCAAAGTTCTGCAGCGTTCAACGGAGAAGCCGGGATGGAATGACGCTTGCGGGATACCCTTTTGCCCTCCAGCGTTGTTGTTCTTGTTCTTCTATCTCTGGCCCGCCTTCTCTCGTATCGCGCTGTCCTATCCTGCAAACACTTTGACCCTCCGCCGGCCAAGGAACTAGCGGCCAGGTCGACAGGGGTCGTCCCAAGGGTCGTCGTCGATGGGCTCACGAGCTGAAGAAACGGACTCTGTGGTCTTTGGATTATCCGTCCTGGCGGTGGGGCCCCCGAGAGTCATTCATCTGAAACATTGCCCCGGCTCTTGGGTAATTGCTTGCTGAAGAAAGAGGAGGAGAGTGCTATTGATCCCGGGTCACCGGCTTGACCTGTTGGCCGAAGAGAGCCGGAAATTGGTAGCGGGGGAGAGATGCAGTGTCGTCGTGAGGGCGTCCCCCTTGCCCACAGACTCTCGCTTTGCCCACAGACTTCCACTCTCTCCCACAGACTCGCTCTGCAAACCGCAGCGAGATCACTGGGCGGTCCATGCCCCCTGTCCAGCCACAGACCCAGCCTATCCCTGCGGCAATCAAGACGTCCTGTCCTGGCACATGACGAAAGAAGCGTCACATCAACGTCGGCGAACACAGAGTGCGCGCGCGTGTACGTGCACTGTCGTTTGCGCGCGCCGCATGAAAACTGGAAGTGTGAACGAATTGAGGCAGCACATCGCAGAGGCTTTCCCATCCCATAGCGCGACGGCCCGCGGGGCTTGTGTGTGTGTGTGTGTGCGTGTGGTGTTGGGTCTGGTCTGGTGTTTGCACATGGCGTTTGGGTCTGTCGTGCATGGGGCCACGCCGTCATCCTTTTTCTTTCTGGTTGTTGGTCGCTTCCATCCATGCTGGCTGGTGGTGTATTTGTCAAACGGGCCCCTTCCTTCCTCTCCCCGGGCTCCCATCCATCCATCCATCCCATCCATGGAGGATGAAACCCCCCCAGTCAAGGCGCCGTCCTTTTCGTTGTGCCGTCCGTCGGGTCGGTCGTCCAGCGACAATTCCGGCAAGCTGGCAAGCCCTGTCATGTTGGTTTCAGTTGGGTTGATTGCAGTGTGGGATTGCGAAAAAGAAAGTCCGTCTTTGACACCTGCAAGGCATATTTTTGACAAGGTTACGTACCTACGGCAATGTAATCCTCACCGCTGCAGAAGAAATAGGCACATGGCTTTTCCCAATGTCTCTCGCCTCTGTGCCTCCATCACGCCATGTCAGGAGATGGTCCTGCAGAGCGACCGCAGCCCCCCTCACGAACCCTCTAGAGCCTTTCTAGAGCCGGGAAAAATGGAAGACGAGCTTGCCGCCTCTTGCATGTTTTGACGTGCTGCATCTCGCGAATCGGAAGTGGTCCCCGCGCAGGAGGAGCTTGGGAAATCCTTCCCCTCCACCAACACAGGACAGACTGACAGCTCGGACTCTGGCGCGCTGAGCTCCAGTTCATGCCGGTGTGCGCTTTTTTTTGCTTTTTCCCTCGTGTCCAAACCCCGAGATGACGCACAGATTCACATCATGGATGTGTGTCTGGGCACGTGCGGGAGGGCAAAAAAAAGCAACAAATGTTGAGCCTCACCGTCGGCATGTCTTGGTGGTGGAAATAAAGAGGTGAGATCCTTGGTGCTTACTGCTACCTACCGACCCGGGGATATGCCATGCTCTGCATGCTACGCTATTTGATTAAACGCGTCACGGTAGTTGCACCTTGACTCCCAAAGCCCCGATTGACGCTACTAGAGCATTGAAGAGAGATCTGCAAAGGAAATGTCATGCTTCTTGAGGCTGGCGCATGACGGCCCTGATGATCCAAGGCGCCGATCGTCCATCAAACTGAGGAAAAAGAAATGCGCTGGCAATCGTGGATCCATTACCTCGTGGTTTTTTCTCTCTCCCAACAGCCGAAAGTACCGACCCATGTTTTGTTTCTTTGTTTGCCGTGTGCAAGTTTCGGCGAGGATCGACGTGCACGACTCGCTCCGAGTAAGGCCGTTGGACTAGCTAACCTTGCATGGTGAGGCCATCCGCTGGGACATGCGCGAGTTAAAAACTGTCGATGAAACGTTGGGGGAGCGCGGCCGGGAGAAGATTCCGCGGCGCGCCGCTAGAAACATTTTCATCCATTCAGTCATAGAGTCTAGTTTGACTCGTGGGTGTGTGTAGGTTCGGGACTGGCCGTTGTGGTGTGGACACGTTGTTTCGACGTTCGACGTTTTGTTTCGAGGTGTTTGTTTGGTCTTCGGCTGCTGATTTCATGTGAATGTGTGTGTGTCTTTTTCTTTCTTATTGGCTTGTGTTGGTTGTGGTGATGTATCTCGGCTATTCGACCAGACTGGTTGCTGATTTGTTGGATTTGTCTACTATTCCTTTGAGGTTGAGACAGCCATTGAGGAATGCGACTGGAGACGTAACAGCCGGGGGATGAATACAATGACCAGAAGCCTGAGCTCGACTTGTTTGGTAACCAAAGCAGCCTATAGGAGTTAGAATGGTGACAGGTAGGTAACTTCCATGTAACACAGCCTCGCCCATCCAGTATGGATCCATTGTCAGACTGCTGTGACAGCTTCGTAGCAGGTTGCCGGTAGTCAACGCACCCTTGTGGTGGGCTGGAACTGATATGAAAGAAACATTCACTATTCATTCAATGAAAGTCTCCCATGGATATTCCTGTGACATTCCCCCACCTAATTGTGCCACCTTCAAGTATCGTAACCGCTAGACGGGGGTCGTCGCTTAATGTATCATGCCTAACGTCAACTGAGAACTGGACATTGTCAAAAGAATTTTCTATATAACATAGAAAAATGAGCTCGAGTTAGTTCTCCCTCGAGTGTTGGCGGTTTGTTTGTCATTGCGTGTTCTGGAAAAGTCGACCCGTTTGGTCCTGATGAAGACGGCGAGATTGTAGACCAGGTCAAGAGAAGGCATTCAGTCCCCGTCTTTCGCCTTCAAGTAGAGCAGCCAAATATTCCGCACTCTCTGGATGTTTAAATCCAGGCTACTTGAGTATCACCTTTAGGCAGTTGGTGTGATGAATTATTCACTTAGGCCTAAGGCTTTCTTCTCTTCCTCTTCACCTCTTTCCACTCAACTCCCCCTCTTCAACTCCTTCCGCTCAACCCCTTCCGCTCAACCCCTTCACCTCTCCTCAACTCCCCTCCCCTCACCCTTCACTTCGTTCTTCTTCAATCATTCCACACCACTACCTCTCCCCTCTGCTACCAATCCTCTTGTTCTCCCTGAAGCTTCTAATCGCCTGCTTTCTACACCTACATCTTCAACCCTCCCCCTCTCAATACATAAGAGCATCGCCAAATCTTTCATCCTTACCGCGCAGTCATCGGACGAAACAACAGAGACCAAACCTTTCACCTTGTTTCTAGCCCATTCTAGCGCCCCCTTCGGCTCCTTCACGATCACTTCCTGTCATCTTCGCAGCTCGCCAGCATCAGCAAATCTGCATCGCGCGCCTCATCACCTCGTCTTTCTTTCACCGCGACACAACAAAGCGCCTGATCTCCCCTCGATCCACACCTTCATCCTACTTGGACTCCGAGTCTCTTGGTTGAACTGGTAAGTCTTCCCGCACACTCTCATATTTCTGCTTCCCTCCCTGCTGCCCTACCCTTCAACATATTTTTCGTCCATATCCTTGATACTATTGAGAGTCCGTATCAAATTGAACCAATTTGGTCACTAACAATTGGCTTCAGGTTCGGTCATCCCCATGGATATCACTCCCTCACCAAGTGATGGGCCCCCCATCCCAGAACCTGGCGCCGACACCGGTAGCCCCAAGGTTTCTCATCGCGTAAAGAAGGAGCAGAGTCCCATCCCCACGACAGTGGCCGCGTTCTACTCCTGCAAGAAAGGGGACGTTGGGATCAACTGCACCGGCATGGACACAGCCATGGAGGGACCTCAAGTTCCTCTGGGACAGGCGTCCTCTGAAGCTACTGAAGCCCAGCCTTCCAGTTCCAGCAGCAATCTGTCTCACACCACCATGGGCAACTCCGAATTGATTTCGCTCAGAGTTCAAAGCCACATAAAGGAAGAGAAACCTGCGATGGGAATGATGCCAGTGCATGTCAAGAGCGAGGAGAACGACCCTAAACACTTCTCAGACATGTGTGAAAGAACTCACAGCACATCGGCGGATGGACTTGGGGATGAACAGATGCTTGACTCTGTGGCAAACGACAGCGACAGCTCCGAGGCTGTAGATGAAGAAGATTCAGACTTTCATTCTGGAAGCGATTCTGACTCTGACGGATCTGAAGGGGCTGGCAGACGAGCCAAACAACGACGCCCCAAGCCTGCTGCCGCATCGGCTTCTCAAGCCTCGACAAACCTTCAGGAATTCGAAAATTTGCGAAACAAACTGTTTTTCAAGAAGGCGAGCGAAGGACTGACAGACAATGAGTCTGAGACACTGGAGAAGGTGGAGAAGCAGCTCTCTGAGACTCAGAGACAACTTGACGAATCGAAGGAAGTCGAGACAACCAAGAAGAAGAGGAAGTCACGAACAGTGGCGAAAACCGCGCGAGAGTATTGGCAGAGACAGCTCCAAAAAGAAGCAGAAGAGGAAGAAAGGAAGAGGAAGAGCGAAGACGACGCCGGAGGTTCCAACAAAGCTCGAAAGACAACAGCTGAATCTCACCCCAAACGAAGCACCAAAGACTCGGCTGCTACCGCCAGAGCGAACCTTCTGCATAGCCTTGGCGACGCTGATCAAGGTGTCAAGGATGAGAGTGTGCCAACCATGGGTGCCATTCAAGCCCGCACGCATGATGATCAGATGAAGCAAATCACGAAAGGTATCCCCAAAGAATTCGACACCAGGCGCACCAAGACACAGCGTAAAGACCTCGAACAAGCCAAGTCTTCTTTTGGTTACAAAAAGGTTGAGGCCATCAATGGGAAGTGGAGGCCCAAAGGCATGACCACTGCTCTGCTGAGCCATCAGATTGTCGCGTCGGCTTGGATGATCAGGAGAGAAGCCCAAGAGTTGCACCCCGCTGGGGGGCTGCTGGCTGATGACATGGGACTGGGAAAGACAATCACAACCCTTGCTTGTGTCATTGGCCATCCTCCAGAGAAGGAGGATCGCGATGAGTTCAGCAGGGCGACACTTGTCGTCGTGAATAACCGGCAAACTGCAGCCCAGTGGTCCAAGCAGATCGAGGTCCACTGTCCCGAAAAGTTCTTTTCCAAGACGGATATCTACTCCAAGGATCGCAAGTGGGACTCGAAGCGATGGAGTGGACTCAACATAGTGCAAGTCTGCCAACTCCTCAGCTTGTCAAGGTGGCTAACATGGCACAGGATCACCACCTACACGGAACTGGTGGCGCAGTATCCCAAGAAAGGGGCCATTCAAGCACTGCGAGGGCAGTGGGCTGGCGACAAGGCGGGCTTCGAAAGGGCTCTGCAACGCAAGCTCGGGAAGCTTTTCAAGGTCAACTGGTACCGAGTCATCCTGGATGAAGCCCATGCCATCAAGAATCATAAATCCAGCAGTGAGTAGCTTTACCTGGTTCTGTTGATCGAGCTGACATGGAGTAGCCACCCTCGCCTGCTGGGAACTGAGTGCCAAGTTTCGATGGGTAGTCAGTGGAACGCCGATTTCCAACTCGGTGGAAGGCAAGTTCTTGAATGAGATTCATGGCTCATACTCATGGCTCATACTTACCTGGTTAGAGTTCTATCCTTACCTGAGATTCCTTGGGTGCCGTTTTGCCGTGGATATGAAACAATTCAAGGCCCAGTACTTGGACGAGGTAAGCTCAGTCTGGGCGGAATAATGCAACGTTTACTAAACCAACGGCCAGAGACAGCCAACCGAGAACTTTGGAGCGCTTGTCAGCATGGTCATGTACAGACGGTATGTGAAAGGGCTAGGGTAAGGAGATGCCCGCTGACTCTTTCCAGGAAACAGAATGAGGCCTTCATGGGATTCAAGATCGTTGACCTTCCAGACAGCCACAGCCAGGATGTCTGGGTCCCTCTTGAGGACTGGGAACTGGCCATGATCCGGTAAATTTATGTATCACAAACTCGAGGGGCGAAACTAATAAACTGCAAAGGGCAGTGGACAATCGTTACCAAAGCGAACTACATTCAGCGGAGGAGAATGATCAGGGACAGGACGATGAAGGCGAACAAGAACACGAGGATACTGATCAAGAATCAGAAGACGCTGACGAGGAAGACAAAGATGCAGCAGAGACACAGGACGATGCCGCTTGCAAACACCAAAATGCCTTTGCGATCCGGAACACTCGATGCATGAGACTGCGCCAAGCCGCATCCCACCCACTCAACCTCGAGAAGTTCCTTCGGGAGAGCAACCGCGAGGAAGACATTCAACGAGCGATGGAGCAGCTTAAGGAAGACGCGGCAAAGATGCAGGATGATGCTGACAAGACCAAGGCTCACGCCGACCAGGTGGCACAGGACAAGGCCGGCAGAGAGAAATTCTCAGCAGGAGCCCATCTGATCGACACTTTGTACAAGGACTGGTTCGGTGGCGCCGAAGACATGGCCGAGTTACGTACCCTGGCTGCAAACGAGCATGAGATTCAGGAGTCGACTTGCGGTCTTTGTAAAAAGGGAAACCCTCCCGAGGAGCCAATCCGAGGAAAACATGTACGTATCGACTCAGGTCCTGTGTATTCGGATGCTGACAAGAACAGTGCAAGCATCTGTTTTGCGAAAAGTGCCTCAGCGCTGCCGCTGTTGGCGCTTCCCAGCTGGCATGGTCGGGCAAGACTGTACTCCATTGTCCCGTTACTGGCTGTTCGGCCACACTCTCCATGGGAGAAGACGTGACGACGCCTGGATGCATCAAGGCAGCATTGAGCCGAGTTCGGAACTTTAAAGAACCTGGCAAAGACAGCATCGGAACCCAATGGGCCGGCGATGCGGATGGGTATACTTCCTTCTTCCTCGCAACTTGCGGCCGCGATGACATTCACTTTGGCCCTATCAAGATGCCCTGGGGCTCTAAGATCAAAGCCACGATGGAGGTGATTCTGACGTGGCTCAAGGAAGCCCCCGAGGACAAGATGATTGGTAAGGTACTCGCCTGCAAGCTCTATTATTAGTTCTCTAACTGTGTGTCCAGTATTTGTCGAGTTCACTAGAACTGCAAAAGCACTGGGATGCATCCTAGAAAAGATGGGAATCGACTTCCTGTACTACAACAGAACGGTCAGTACCAAGCGGAAAGACGTGGCTCTGAGCGAGTTTCGCAACAAACCCGAACGGAAGATTCTTGTAGGTTCTTACCCCCCTGCACCTCCTAGGTTCGTCCATGGTCTAACCAGACAATAGCTGGCATCGATGAGATGCGGTGGGCAAGCGCTGGACTTGCCTGTAGCTAACCGAGTCATCATTGTCGACATTTGGTGGAACAAGACGGTCGAGCAGCAGGCCTTCAAGCGAGTTCACCGAATCGGGCAGAAGAAGGAAACGCACCTCGTGCGGATCATGGCCAGAGGCAGCATCGATGAACGTCTTTATATGCTGCAAAAGGCCAAAGAGGCGATTGTCGACCGCGCACTCCAGGATGATGGTCACGTCCCCTCCTTCTCGGACAACGAGGCACTCCTCTGGCTTTTCTCGGACAAGAGCAAAGAGCAGTTGGTGCAAGGGATGAACGAGGAGTCTCGAGGGCAGGAGGAGAAAAAGAAGAACAAGACGAAGGCCTGAGCTGCTTTCTTCCCTAGCATTGCCTTGATTTGAGGGCAAACGGGATAAAAGTTGATGGCTATTAGCTCTCTTTTTGGTCTCATTCGAGAAATGCTGCTATCGGATACTTACTGCATCATCTTGGGAGGGGCTCGATGAGCAGCTTACTGGCGTTTACGGATGGAATTTAGGGCTTGGAATGCCCGGACGACAGATGCGGCGATTTACCTGGGCAAGAAGATGCCCAGACTCTCGGATACCAGACGACGGACAGATGCCGTGATTTACTGGAGAGGGGATAAGTTAGGCGCTACGGATCATATACTGGCAATCAAATTCTTTGGGTTTATCTCAGCACCTCTGGAGTGACTGTGGACGAGCTGTTGGGGGTTGAACGCTTGTATGGATGCACATCTGGATAGAACCAACTTATAGACAGGTCCATGCCTCGCCCAACATCAAACCTGGGTTAGGTTTCCAATGCCAAGATGTGTTCTTTTGGTCAAGGATGGTTATCTACGAGAAGCGCTTCAGGGCTTTCGGTTTCAGCAGGAGGCGAATGGTATGCCAGGCGAAGGAAGCCCGGCCCTTGCAAAGGAAGCCATGGCTCGCTGGCTTTTGAAACCGGAATTTCAATGATGAATTGGGGGTCAGTGCAAACATGAGAAGCGCAGGACTTTATGAGGATTTACCACTGGTCGTGAATGGGTTGGCATCGTCCCATAGATATTGATGTCGCTTAGAAGCCCTCAAGGCTGGGATCGTGATGCCATTAACTACTTAGGTCTGGGATGTATTGGATGATAAGGTACACGGAGTGAATAAGAGTCGCGCTTGGGATGAGATTGGTCCCTTGACCATACAGTGACGGGAGAGTGTCGAGCAGTATGCCGATCATCTTGATGCACCGTGGCTTGAGTCGCTGAAGGCACAAGCAGTTCACATTCTGACTTGGACTTAATACGAGATGGTCCTCGTATGAATAGTTAACGTTGAAATATCTCTGAATAACTGGCTTTGGGTACGTGAGAGGTCAACACCAGCCTCAACCTGATGAGTATAAGTACGCGCCCATCGAGCACCTGTTCAGACTTGCGTCAACATCATACGCTACACCCCCTTCTTTACTACCGCACAGCAAGAGAAACTAGGATACAGACCCCGAAGTTTAAACCATCTATCTAATCCCCAACTACTAATCTCTCAAAGGAACGACACACCATGTGTACCTTTACCAGCACCGGCTACATCTGCCGGAAGTGCTCCTCGTGCCTCCGCTTCGAATGGACAGAGAAGCTCTGCGACAAGATCAAGAGCAAGACCGAGGACAAGTGCGTGGGGAGGACGGTGCATGAGCGAAAGACGGTTTCTGAGGACGAGTGCGAGAAGTGCAGGGAGGCCAAAAAGAGCGATGCAAAACGTTAGTTAAGCACAGCGCCCGCAAGGTTTGATTTGAAAGTTTGACGAAGAGAAATGATAGTCTAGGTCTTTTGGTGAACCAGATCTTAACTCGCGACTTGTCATGTCTCGGCGTTGCGGTGAGAGAAGGGAGTCTTCTTCAAGGGGCGTTGTTGCAAGGGATCCACGAAGCACACGCGCAAGAGGGAGAAGGATCCATGCCGTGGCTCAAGTCGTGGCGCATGGCGGGCTGATGCAATTGCATTTGTCCGCGAGGTTTCTGACACGAGAAAAGCGCGGCAGACGTAAATAAATTGGCTGTATCACGCAGAAGAGGACATTTTGAATGGCTGCGAGTTGAGACGGTTGGCGATGGAGATGCATGCTCCTAGTAGTGTTGGACATGATTCACGGGCTGACCACAATGCAAGGTCAGGGGTTGTCGAGAATAGACAATTCATCCTAGGAGTGATCATCTTTGTCAATACAATCGGTCTTTGATCTGTCAGGCGCTGAATTTACTCGATGGTGGCTTATTGTGGTCGTGGCGTGACGACGCGCCTTGACCATTATCCTTTGGCTGCCATGTATCGGCGATGAGACTTGCCTGCTTGCCGTGCTGTCATGCCAGGTGGCACTGCAACATGCACAAGAACTAGGCAACTCTGCCAGCAATAAGGCGGAAAAGCCCTCAATTGTGCTTTCTCCGTACTCCGTGAAAGAATAGGAACGAATCGGGAAAAAGGGAGAGAGCCCAGCCTGACACTTTTTTCGGACAAGGGATTGGCCTGCAAAACGCGAATGCTGAGAAGGGGCAGGCAAGGCAGGCAGGTGGGAATTTCTATGGTGGAGCCCGGGCAGGATGGACGTGTTTTTTGGATGAGGAGGAGGCTGGCTTTGGGCTCGCTTTCAGGCTAAGAAGACGAGGGATTTCCATGGAATTGTCTATATTCTCATTCTTGAAAGAGAGGTAATGAGACTCTGTAGATTTGATATTTCTAAAAGGGAATCTATTAATAAAGAAGTCATGGAAGACAATTCTTAACATCCATTCTGTCAAATCTGTCAAGCAAGGGATCCTAGACATTCCCTGCGAGCCATCCTCGCTAAAACGGTCCACGCTACAGCGCGTTCCAGCGGACGTCATCCCTTATCGATAGGGGGAAGGACCACTTAACGCGGGCGCGTAAAGCACCTGCAACCCCTTTGGCTGCATTGCACATCTCGCCTTGCCCAGCTGCAATTGCGCCCCCTTCAGTGCTCAGAACCCACTGAAGCTTAGGGCATCACCCGCTATAAGCTCAACGCCGCGCCGCTGCACAACGGGCGGGGGCTTGCACAAAAAAACGCCAACACGACTCAACGCGCAACCCGCACCCGCAACCCGCACGCACCGCACCCCATGGCCGCGTTCCCGCGTCCCTGCCCGGTCATAAAGCGGGCAGCCTCTTAAATACCTCCACCACCACCAAACGCACACACAAAAAAGCATTCACTCGCTCTACCTAACCTACCTACCTACTACACACGACCACCTTTCCTTCACTTCTTTACAGTTTAGATCGGGTCTCGACTTCTGGCCTCTTTTGATCCATCCATCATCCTCCTCGTCCAACTCAACTAACCGGGCCGTGTTCGAGACCGCCTTTTGTTCGTCGTCGTTTCTGTTCCATCGAGCCCACCTTACCGCTACTACCTCTGCGTCCTCGCGTGCTGGTTGGGAAGAAGAAGAAGAAGCGGAACCAACAAGAAGAAGAAACTCGAAGAAGGAAAAGAAGAAGAAGCGTATCTTGGTGCAAAAAAAGGGATCAAGTTGAGTCTCGACTCTCAACGCGTGTCTCTGGTCCTCCCATCGCGCATCTGGACGCGATCCAGTCGACTCGACCCTCGACTTTTTCGATATCCTACTACAACGGAAAAAAAACGATACAACCCCCATTCTACTCTCGGCATGGATTCTCTGGCTTCCTCGCCGCGAAAGGGCTCCTCGGCCTCGCCCACGCTTCCCGTCATGAAGCCCATCTCCCTTGCCGGCTCCAAGCGCCCGGCCCCGACCCTCCTCCCGCCCTTCGAGCCGCTCTCGTCGTCGCCCAACCTGCCGCGTCCTGTTAAGAGACAGAACATCGGCTCGGGCTCCGGCCGCTTCTCATCCACCTCCCGCGCTCACCTCAAGTACCCGACGCCGGTGCCGACGTCGAGCACCGGCATCCTGTCGAGTTCCCCGCCCCAGCGTTCCTCGGCTGCTACCGAGCGGGCCCCGCTCTCTGCCGTCCCCGCCGTCGAACTCTCCGAGAATGGCGAGACCCTCATCATGGGCCGATCCTCCAACTCGTCACACTTTCAGCTCTCGGCCAACCGCCTGGTTTCCCGCGTCCACGTCAAGGCCCGCTTCATTGCTGCCCCGAGCCCCCTGGAGCCCAGCAAGATCGAAATCATCTGCAATGGCTGGAACGGCTTGAAGTTGCACTGCCAGAGCCGGACTTGGGAGTTGTACAAGGGTGATAGTTTCACCAGCGAGACCGAGGGCTCCGAGATCATGGTCGATGTCCAAGACGCTCGTGTCCTGGTTCAATGGCCCAAGCGTGCTGTCGACAACCTTTCCGACACCACCTGGGACGATTCTCCCCCCCAGATCCGTGGCAATGCCATTCTTCAGTCTTCGCCTCCCCGACGCACCGGCCGCATCGCTTCCCCTGAGAGCCCCACGCCCGTCACCTTGTCTAGCTCCCGCCGCCTCCAGTCTCTGCTCCCCGGAAACCGAGACCACGGTATCGACATTTACGAAGACGATGAGCCTGAGCTGCCCGAACCCAAGCGGGAGGAGCCTGAGCCCGAAGCCGAGCCCATGGATGTTAATGTCAGCATGCACACTGAGGCGACGGCCAGCTTCAGCAGCGTGCAAAGCGCAGAGCATCACAGTGACGGCGAAGACCAGGACCCGGATGAGGAGAACGACCCCATCGTGCACTCTTTCGGACCCTTTGGCGGAGACATTTCTTGCCGGCTGGCTTCGATAACTACAAAGTCTCCCAAGATCTTCAAGGGCGCCAAGCGAGCGGTCAACCCTCTCCACAGTGCCCTCGCTGCCGACCTCTTTGCTCCTCGTCAGATTCCCACGGCTCCTCGTTCTCCCCGGAAGCAGCCTCAGCCTCAGCCTGAATCTCCCCTGTCGTCGCCGCCTCGCGTATCCACGCCCACCCCCGAGCCCACGCAGATGTCGTTCGAGTCCAACCCCGTCGTCGGTAACCACGTTATCAACCAGCTCGCCTACTCGCGTCTGTCCTCGACTCCTCTGTCGACCATCATGCAGCACCTTCCTGCCGAGGAGAAGAGAGGCCTTGACAAGTCTGACCTCCGCGATGTGATCGAGAGCACGCCCTGCATCGGCATCATCGAGCGACAGGGCAAGGACGCGGCTGGCAAGCCGCTGGAGAGCGAGTACTACTACGTCCCCGAGCAGGACGGCGACCAGCAGCGCCGAGCCGCCGTCGTCGACGGCCTCCGGAAGCCCAGTCTCCGGGCTTGTCGCAAGCAGCACAAGGTTTGTTCCCCCTTATATGATCTGACGATGTGGCTTCGAGGCTTACACTGCATAACAGCAATACTACTGGAAGCGTCCCAAGACCCCCTGAACAATTTCCCATCACTCGTACATGCCCGTCTCCAGCTTGGGAGATGAGAGAACCACACACAATGATATCACAAACAACGAATCAAGGCGGCGGATGTGTCATTTTTGCTTTATACCCCCTTTTTCCGCTCGAGTTTCTTTTTCACATTGTTCATATTTTAGATTCACGACATCTTCCCGTATTGAACCTCCCTCTCTCGACATGTGCATAGCCAAGGCGTCTTGTTTTTTTCTATTACTGTTTGATGTTGTCTTTTTTGAAAGCCTTGCTGCATTAGGGATGGGGAGTTGAGGGGGAAAAGTGTCGAGCTGGTGTGTTATAGCAAGGGGAGACTTTGAAGACATGAGAGATCCTACGGGTGGATATAGAGGATTTAAGAGGTGCCTCTTTTATTGTAGGGCATAGGTACACGTGTTTACGACTGGGACAGGGGAAAGGGTTTTACGGTTGACCTGGGAAGGGTTGACGTCCATGTCTGGAAGGCAGGGCAACTACATGTATGAGTCCAAAGCACGGAATGAAATTCTGTTGATCAGTGCTTGCTGCGTGTTGTATACGAGACGTGACGTGACCAATTGCCCTGGAGATGTTCTACTGGGTCAATTACTGTAACTGAGGCGTACATTCACGAGACGCGTCTCGTCCGCGATTCGTGATGGTGCGAGGAATGACACGGCGCGTCACGACGAGGCCAACCAATTGATACCAGCCACAAACCACCACCACAGTCACAGTCACAGACACGATTGATAGACGAAAGATGGGCTACACTGGGATTCCATTGGTCTGATAAAAGGCAGGGCACATAGAGGCGAAAAGTTTTACTTGAATCAGCGCCGGCACATCTCGAGATGCATGCATGCAATTGGGTTTGGACGGATTCAGTTCGGTACAACATACATGACGGCCGTCGGCAGTGTAAATCCGTAGATCCTCTTGATCGACCGAGGGCATTCGATCCAAGGCCAACCAAGTCCATCACGATCCCGATAATCGGACCAGACCATGCTCACGCAACTGGAAAGTCATTACAAACTTGGTACTCGTAAACTCTCTTTTCCTCGAGATCATCAGATCACGCAACCTCCTCATTCATCACCGGGGACGGCGGGGAACGGAAAAGGTACAGTACTTGCAGTACTGTAGAGGCTGGAACACCGCATCAGACCACCATCATGCTCCCGGACTTGCCACCACCGCCAATCAATGGGCACGCGGGGTTTGGAGCTGAAAGGACTAGCTCCTCTCGGCTCATGATGGGATGGATGCGTGACCCCTCGGGGATCGGGGGATATTAAATGGGGAGGAAGGACCCCTTGATGGTGCAAGTCATACAGACACTCACACTCACACACACACACACATCTACTCTACCTACCTACCTTGAATAACTAAAGGTAAGTGCAAAGGTGGAATACCGTCAAGCAAGACACTGACGTCGATGGCTTTAGACACCATCATATCATCTCATACCTACCTATCATATAACCATCCCTTGAACAACATCCTCTTCCTCCTACAACCACATATCAAACAACCACATCAATCAAAATCACCATGTCCCGACAACCAACCGCCATCGACACGACCGCCGTGTCGCCAACATCTCCAACCCAAGGTGAGAAGGCAACCCACAAACTTCTCTTCCTCTTTCTTAATCATGGGCTAACTCGTGTGATTCTTGCAAAAGCTCCCGTCTCTCCCTCCGCACGAGCCGGCGCCGACCGTTGCATGCGTCACACCAACAGCTGGACCCCCGACTTTGCCGCCGTTCAGCGCCGCCAGAGCTGGAGCCCAGAGGACCAGAAGCATCAGCTACACATGGCCAAGATTGATCATGTTAGCACCGGCCCCGGCTTCTCGGAACGACAAGGCGCTTAATTATATCTGGGAACTACAAGATTGAACACATGGGAACAGAAAAGACTGTACAGTAATGGGTCATTAATGGGTCAAGATTGGGAAAATGGATTGCGTAAAGCCAGGCACAGGCACGGTGGCAGACACTTGTACACTACATGACAAAACGGCAGGCACTCAGATCAGAATGAAGCAAAAGTATTCGGTTTGATGTAAGCGAATGGCTTCCTATCCATGGCTTCCCAGTGCAGTGCAGTGCAGTGCAGCAAAACAGAGGGCTGAGGTATCTTGACTCCGAGCTCCTTGTCATCGTCGATGATGGCTTCCTAAACGCGCTACTCCTCCATATATCCGTTGACAGACAAACAAAAGAAAAGCGTAGTCGTCAACTTGAGGTCCGATATCATCCAATTTGCATCCTTCGCCATCCATCCAGTCCAAACTCCAAACCATAATCGATGCCATCCTGCATATCTCATAAGTGTGCTGGTACCAAAACGCCCCCAAAAACAATAACCATCAATCATAGCTTCTCCAACGTCGACTACTGGCGTCGTGTTCTCGACTTCTCGGGGTCTAGCCCTTTGGTACTCATGTACTCGGCCGATATTGCCAGCGCATATGCCGATCCTGCAACCCCCATCGTTCCCAGAATGAGCTTGCGGCCAAGTCTTCTCTTCTTGCGTTGCTTTGTCGGCATCTCCTTTCGTTGTTTGGTCGTCGTTTGTTCCTTCCAAGCCAATTCTTCCTCAGTATCTACCCTCCATCCATATGGCGGAGCTGGTTTGTCCATGTACTCAAAGGGTGTATCGTAGTTGACAAACCCGGTAGGGCTTGCAAAGTTTCCAGTCGCAGGCTTACCCATCATGTCGATTGGGTTCACCCGCGCCGTGCTGATGCGCTCTGTCACCTCCACTCCTTCGTTCTGGGCTGTGGCTGGTCCCATCTTGCGAAAGATCAACACGTCGCCACTGCCCGAAACTACCTCGTATCCTTGAGTCTGAAGAGGTTTGAAGTGAGGGAGAAACTTGGCAGGGTTTGACAGCTGGAGAAGCACCTCCGAGAGAGCCATTGGCGAGTCTTCGTCGCGTGGTGCCGAGGTCGCTTCTGCCACGTTCATGGTTTGCGACGTTGGATCATAGGCGAGGATCTTGTATGAGGCTGTCTCAGGCTTCTTCGAAGTGTAATGCTTCTCCATTATGGGTATCGTCGATTTCCCGTACTCTTCCGAAAAGCTCGTCTGCAGGCCCTGGGGTTCATGTGAATAGGCGTCCTTCGAGGTCCTGCCTCCACAGCGGTCCAAAGCTGGCTGCAGCCTCACTGGTTCGGTGGGAGGGCTTTCGTCCATGGATTGAACCTCCGCACTGTCAATGTCAACGCTTGAGGTTTCTGCTTCAACTTCCGGTTCCTTGGCTTTGTTCTTGGGGAGCAGTGTGGATTTGGACGGCGAGTTCTCTGTTCCCCATGATGCCGTAAATTCTTCTGGAAAGTCCCGAATGTAGTTTCCCGTCAGATTCTGGCTCTTTGGCGAGTCAGCAGTTTTATCATTCTCTGCTGCAGTTTCCACAACGATCGGCTGGTTCTTGGTCTCGGCCGATTTCAACTCTTGGCTGCTCTCATGGGCTCTACGAAGGGTTGCAGCCCGGATCTGCTCAGCATTCCGAGAGTCGACAATATCGATACTAGTTTCGGTAAAGTCGGGAAAAAACCTGTTCCTCTTGCGCTGATAAGTAACTGGTGGCCCATCCGTGACATCTTGGGAACCTGCCTTGGAATCGAACTCTCGGAGGCCGCGGGCGACTTCATCCGGAGGAAGGGACATTTTGCCGGTGGGCTCGTTAAGGCCAACCGCCCTGTATCTGTGAAGGTCCTGGTAGACCTTGGCAGCTTCCTCGGGGTGGGCAGGATAAGCCTGGGCCTGAGAGACAAAGCCAGCAGGTTTGTAGCTGCCGAGATCCGTGTAGTTCTTGGTAGGCTGCTCGGGATGGACGTGCTGGAACTCGGCGGGCTCCTCATAACCGGCAGTGGGATATTCGGACAGGTCTTGGTACTGCTTGGACGCTTGTTCAGGGTGCGTGCGCTTTGTTTCAGGTCCGTCATTCTCATAGACCGAGTACTTGTGTAGGTCGGCATACTGCTTCGATGCTTCCTCAGGGTGCACCCTTGGGCTAGTCGCGTCGCTGTTCTCAAAGTGGCGGTAGCCGGTCAAGTCCTTGTATGCCTTTGAGGCCTGCTCGGGATGGACACACACAACGCGAGGGGACAAATCGCGAGGAGCATGTAGGCGAGTGTCTTTGTACTGCTTGGATTTCTCCTCTGGGGTCAATTGTCGCAGACCATCGGGCTCGTTCCATTGAACGGCACCGTACAAGTGCAGATCGTCGTACTTTTTGGACAGCTCCTCAGGTGTGAGCCTCCGGAGGCCATCTGGCTCATTCCAGCGGACGGGTCCGTACTGACCGAGGTCTTTGTACTTGCGGGCAAAGTCCTCAACCGGAGCATCCACTTTGGGAGCGAGAGGCTTGCCACGTGGGGTGGCATCCATCTGAGATTCCTCGTGGGCCTTGAGAGTCGACTTGCTGACTTCGAAGGGGGCGGCATAAGCATCAAGGTCCTCGTACTTTTTGGATTCTTCCTCAGGCGTCAGACGCCGAAGACCATCAGGCTCGTTCCAAGTGACAGCCTCGTACAAACCCAGGTCTTCGTAGCTCTTGGAAAGTTCCTCAGGAGTGGCTTCCCGCAGGCCGTCGGGCTCATTCCAGTACACGGCGCCATACATGTGAAGATCATCGTAGTTCTTAGACAGCTCCTCGTCGGTCTGTTTCCGCAATCCATCTGGTTCGTTCCAGTGTACCGGCCTGTACTGATCAAGGTCATCGTAAAATTTGGACTGTTCTTCTGGTGTTAATTCCCGCTGGGTGAAGGGATCATCGAGCTTGGCCGACGAATATTTGTGGAGGTCCTTGTACTCCTTGGAGTCTTCCTCAGCGGTCGGCTTTCGGAGACCATCGGGTTCGTTCCAGCGAACAGGGCCATAGTTGTCGAGATCCTCGTATGCGGACGACTCATCCTTGGTGGGTCTCTCGTCAATCACGGGCTCATACTTGTCCAAGTCGTTGTACTTTGGCTCTTGAGCTGGCTTGCTGGTGTCTTTGCCGTCCTTAATTGGGCCATACTTGTCCAGGTCCTCATACTTGGGAGCAGAGCTTGCCTCTGCTGTGATGTCAACAAAGTCGGTCGGCTTGTAGCCCTCCAGATCTTCATATCGAGCAGCAGGTCCAGTCATGGACTTGGACACACGACGGTTGGTGATGGGATCAATGAAGGTGGCGTCTTCATTCTCCGCGGTGGCTTTTAAAACGTCGGCGGGTGTCGTCTCCTTTACGTCGCTTCGGCGGCTGAAGTGATGTGTGCCAGTCAGGGTGGTCTTGCGGATGTTGGCATTGTTATCGCCTCGGATCAAGTGATCGATCGCGCTTCGTTCCACATCTTCGATGTTCATGCCGGGTCGGATGCCAGAAAGATCGTCTGACCAGGACTTAACCTGATTCATGTTGATGTACTTGCCAGTGTTGGTATGGCGACCGAGGCTGGCCATTGCCTTCTTGATGGCATCCTTGGGGTTGTTCTCCCAAGAGAGATTGCGGCTCAAGGATTCCAGATACCGATAACGAAGCGCGCCATGACGTCGACGGCTTTGTTGAGATTCGGAAGAGGAAGAGGACCAGGGGCCGAAGCAAAACTCGCGGGTTTGACAGGCACACCTTGACTGTAGCGAAGCAGTAGATGTGAGGATAGTCGAACCGACAGCACGGGTCTGAAGTAGTCTCGCGCTAGGCGAGGTGCGTGAAGCCGTCAACAGCATTGTGTGGGGAGGAGGGAGGGTGCGAGAGATGGATGTGGGGAGTCTGTTTTCTGGGGTCAGCGTCGAAGGCAACAAGCGAGTTCAAGTCTAATCAGAGCGCGAGGCACCGCGAAGGAGCGAAACACCACGAAATGAGTAGACTCCGAGTATTGTACGTACCACAGATATAAGGGAACTGATCAGCGATCAGCAGAGCAAGCACCCGAGCCAGAAAACCGGAGCTGCCACTAAGACGACGAGCTGACAGCGCACAGGAACACAGCGGCTGAATCAACCGGCCGTCGGCAGCGAGGATTGAAGCACGGCAGGGACTGACAAATTGGGTGGTTTGCGTGTGTAAGTGGTTGAAGATTGGTCGAGTAAGACAGAAAGAGTAGAGAGAGCAGGATGAGGAGAGAAGGAGGACAAAGAAGAGGGGAAATCCAAGGGCCTTAAAAGATAAAGAATGACGGGAGAAGCAACAGTGACGACTTGCAACGGGGCCTGTTTAGTCCTGAGGTTCAACAAGAGACCGGGGCAAGTGAGGGACCAAGTGGGGACCCTGGGGAGTCGGGGTACAGGGAAGGAAGGAGCCACTCGGACTGATGGTTGAAGGAAACGCCGGAACAGTAAGAGGTTATTCACGGGCTATTGTACGGTGAAACTAGGCCTTTGCATGGATACAAAAGAGACAACTGATAAACAGACTCTTCACCTTTGTTTTAGTTACGTATTTACTCTTATCAGCCTTCATTTGGACATGTAAACGCCGAGTTTCAGTCAGACACCTGGTTAAGATGCTCCGCGTTTTTCTTCCCACATGCGGAGTTGGGAAGGAGCTGGAGGGGCGGCTTTGGCTCTTGGTGACGCTGTGACACTGTGACACAGCGGAGGTCATGATGCTTTTCCGGGGACCCGTCTCTGGCTTGCGCCGCATTGCGACGCCAACTCGAGGCAAGGAATACCCTTCAAGGCGCCAACGAATGCATGAGATTCCCTGACGACGAGTGGCGGGCTCTGGGCTCTGAGGCCAAGCGGCAGACTCCCAGAAGCAGCTTGCTCGTTGAGGTTCAGTGGTTACAGCTCCGTCCCACAGACGACGCGGATTGCTGCAACTGGCTGCAAAGGCGCGCCTACATGAGCCGCCCACACACCCGACCCCCTGGCAATCCAAGCCCGCCGGGGCGACTCTCTTTGCGGGGAAGACGGCATCGCCTAATGGGGCAAGTTGATGGTGTCTCGCCCCGCCAGACTTCACAAGCTGAACCTGGGAGTCTCCCAGCCGCTGACGTCGAGCGCTGGCTCACAAGCCAAAAGCCCCCTTGTGAAGCGGCAGTCCGCTGCGAGGGTTGATGATCAAGATATCCGCACACACACACTCACGCCCCAGACTGCATGCTGCGACTCCCTCTGCGTGGGATGGATCTCATGGCATGCCTCGGCATAGCTCCCCGAGAACCAACTGCGCCAATCACAGTCGTCAGTAACTTGTTTTCCTTCTATTTCCCCTTCTCACGGCCCTAAGATGACCCAATTCAGCGTCGATGAGCAACCATCGTGAGCACCGAAAGGGGAAATTCCGCTGGGTGTCGAGGCGGGCGGCTCGACGGAAGCGGGGGTGCCTGGTCTGGGAACTGGTCTGCTTATCAGGGAGGGCTGCCCTGTCCAGGGGCAAATCTTGCTTTGTCTCTGATTAGGCTCCCATACGATAAACGATCTAGTTAATCTGGACGGACGGAAGCAGAATTATTACGAGACGCCATTGCCGGTACGAATCACGAGAGCAATGGGGAAAGCCGGGTGGAGATATCGAAGAGGACGAGATCCGGGGAAGTCTGGTGAAAAATCCCCGTGGAGAGATGGCTCGTCTCCATGGAGCCAAGCCGAGTCGAGAGAGGCGCACGAAACGACGGATGCCACGAGGGGCCCAGAACAACTCTATCAATCTGACAGACTTGACAGAGGCCGTCTTCGTTTGGCTGGTGGTTAATTGCGCCGGCGCATGCTGATCAAACAACCGAATCCTACCTAGAATTCATCCACCCAATCACACGCCGCTGTCTGGAACGAAAGGGATGGGCTGCCACGGCCGCCCTCACACGCTCACTCGCAGCGGCGATCTGATGCAAGTTGTGATGGCTATGATGCTCTCGGTGACTCGAGCTGATCAGGTGCTCGACTCGATCAAGCAAGGACGCGTCTGCTTAGGTCCGTTGCTTTCTTTTTCGTTGCTGAGCCTTTGTGAAGCGACAGAAGCCATCAGCCTTTGCCCTCCAGCTCCGTGCCTCAGCTCGACGTCAACCCGCGCCTCGCGGGCGACGAGTCATCTCCTGGATCCTGGAATCGCTAGCGTGTTCGCCCTGTGCTGTAGCTCGATGCTTTCAGAAGGTGGGCTACAGGGGACCCCGTCTGACCGATTGGCACTGCCCGTGAATCTTTGCCCTCCTGTCTCTCGCTGACTGACGGGTAGCATCGTGAAGCAGGACTCAGGCACCAAAACCAGAGAGGCTGTCATCGGCTCCAGTTGATGACAATGAATGAGAAAGCGGCTGAAAGATAGCGGAGCGGGTCGCTAATGGATCAAGATCGGCTTAGTGGCTACAACTATTTTGTTTCAATTTCATTGTCTTGTTGACTGGGACACTTCCCTTCTCACAAAGACAGAGAATGTTGGGCACGGCAACAAAGAAGGCAGCTTTCAACCCCATCACGGCTTTCAACATAGATTTTCAACATAGATTTCAAGTTGCCTTTTGAGCAAGATACCAGTTGCCTGTCCGACCGGTGTGACTCAAGGCGGCGTGCCCACAGCGAGTGAGCCAACGGCGAGAGTTATTGTCGTACAGAACAAGAAAATTGTACCCAAAAATCATACGAAAATTAGTAAACCACTGAGAACAAAATCAAAATATTTCCTCAAAACCCTTTATTACTTTATCATCCTCGTTCTTTGTCTTTCTTGTTTTCTTGTCTGGATAACTGAGGCTCAGCAAGTTGTCGGCCCCACTTCCCCCCGCCAGGTCCCACCAGATTCGGTCCCAGCTTGTGACATCACCCCTCCCTCGACATTTTCATCAATCATCAGCTGCCTCTGTCTGTTTAGAGCGCCCATCAAAGCCGAGACCGCATCTATCATTCCGCCTGAAGGCTCCTGGACCTGGATCCGGACCTCGACGATTCATCTGGTCACGCCACAGCCATGAAGCGGACTCAGGGTAAAGCCTTTGACGGACCCCGCTCCGGGTTCGCGGCCTTCGGAGGCTTTGGCGCCGCCGGTTCCGGCACCTCCCTGTCTTACCTCGCCGAACCCCCGTCCTTCACGGCCGTGTCGGACCCCAACGTGGTCGTGTCTCTCAAGAATATCCTCAAGAAAGACAGCACCACCAAGGCCAAGGCGCTCGAGGACCTGCTTGCCCACGTGCAGGCTCACCCCTTTGACAAGGATGGCGGGGTAGAAGAGGCCATTCTCGAGGTTTGGGTGAGTGAGACATGGGGTTATCGCGAAGTGTTCAGTGTGGCTCATAGTTTAACAGGTTCAATTGTATCCTCGCACATCGATAGACAACTCACGCCGTGTCCGTGAGCTCACGCATAACGTTCAGTTTGAGCTGATGAAGTCAGCGCGGAAGCGCTTTGAACGACATCTACCCAAGGTCGTCGCCGCATGGCTCGCCGGCCTCTATGATCGCGATCGCGTAGTATCCAGGGCTGCCAGCGACGGTCTAACTCCGTTCCTGTCCACTCCTGAAAAGGTTCTCGCTTTCTGGAACAAGTGCCAGGCTCAGATCCTTGACTTTGCCATCGAGGCCATCCAAGAGACAAAGGACACCCTTAGCGATGAGCGCTCAACAACGCCGGAGGATTCCGAGGCAAAGTACTTCCGGGTTGTTACAGCCAGTTTGTCACTTGTCCTAGGCTTGCTCCAAAAGGTCGAACCAAGCAACCTCGAGAAACAACAGTCTCGCTACGATGACTACTTTGCGGAGGAAAGTGTCTGGAAAACCATCACCTTCAAAGACTCCTCAGTGAGAAAAACTGTTTGCCAGCTTCTCTTTGCTTCGATCGAGCGCAAGCTACCCTATGCAGAGTCGACAAAGGCCAAGCAGGCCTTCATCACCGGTGGCCTCAAGACTAACCAAGCCGGTTCTGCCCTCGAATATGTACGAGCCCTTACGAAGTTGACCCAGGTCTATCCAGACGTCTGGTCGTCATCCAAGCCGCCAAGCGACCCCAAGTCGTCTGTGGGTAGGCTACAGGCCTTTATTGCCAAGGGCTCTCAGGGAAGCCAGTCCAGGTTCTGGGAATGTCTGGACCAGCTGCTATCAGTCCTGTCTACGGATCTCATTGATCCCAAGGTAGCTTCTCAGTTCTTGAACTCCCTCAAGTCGGGCATCACAAACAGGGAGGAGCCTCGAACGAATACTTCTTTCGCCTGGAAGTGCTATATCGATACAGCAAAGCGACTGTTGAGCAGTCTTCCCTCGGAAGACCAGCTACCCTTTGTTCAAGAACACCTCTTCCCTCTTATCGAGCAATTCCTTTTCTCGGTGTCCGAAAAGACGCCCGCCATCCCTCTCGGCCCAAACGCCGTCTCCGTCCTCGTCGAGGCCTATGTTGCCACTGTCCAGTCATCGCCTCCCGTTGTCTCCGCGTCTGAGGAGGAGTGGAACAGGCTTGCCAGCATCTTTTGCGCCAAGATCTCTGGGTCCCTCCCCGAAGTTTCGCGGGAGTACCAACAGTCGCAGGATAAGATTGCGGAAGAGGGCCGACGATGGTTCAGCCTCGTTGGGAAAATTGAGGACAAGATCTTGGAGCTCGCACAGGGTGTCCCCGATCACACAGCCAGCCCTTCGCTCAAGATCATCACACAAAGCATCTCGCTGCTTGAAAGCCGCAATCTGAAGCCATATGGCGCTGCTAGGCTTGTTGAATTCGCTCTAAGCATGGCTCCTCGTCTATTTCACGGCGAAGGAGCCAAGAAGGTTTCCGGCTTTCTTTCGTCGCTGGCTAAATATGACGTCGATAGAGCTGTTGCTTCTCCTTCTTCTCGGTATCTACTCTCTTGCCTGCATCTTCTTGGCTCAGTATCCACTGAATTTGCGCCTATTTGGAACTCTTGGGTTGAGGCTGTTCTTGATCTGCCTTCCGAGACTGCACGCGACTCGGCACTTGCATCTCTCATCTCCAATGACCGTGGAGCAATTCTCGCAAAGGGCAACATGGAGCTGCAGAAGCACATCATTGGCCATGCGGTGTTTCTGGCTCTGGGTGGTTCCACCTCCTGGGAGCTATTGGAAGCTGCCATCACCTATCAGACACTGACTGACACCAACTATCGAGAGCTCATTCAAGCGCTGGTGGAGATCCTCGAGAAGGAGCCCCAGCAGACAGAGCCTACCCTCCAGGGGTTAGAGATTGCCGCCAAGGGCCGGCCAGAACTGTTCTCCCGGGACCAGAATGTGCATACAACGCTGCTGGCCCTCCTGCTGGGACTTTCTGAGCTTGATAATACTGCCGTTGCTTCCAAAGCCACTGCGATTCGCACGCTTCTAGACAGCCACGCCAGCGGGAAGCTGCCTGTTATTGCCGTCATCCAGGCCAATTTGGAGAGGGCTGGGCCACAGTCTCTGGAGTAAAGACTCCATCAATCCTCTATCTCTTCAACTCGCTAACCAAGATGTAGTATCAATACACTCGTGTCACAGGCCGGAAATGCCGTTTCGAGTGATATTCCTTCAGAGGAGCTCTTCCCAAGCACTAACGTGTGGATGAAGGAGCTCACACCTTTCCTAGAGCTGTCCGTTAACCCATCCATATCAGTCACCAACAGCCTTGGCGGTGCCGCTGCGTTAGTGACAGGATCCCCACGAACTACCCAGCTCCGAGTCCACAGAGACAGGAAAGGACGCTCCATTCCCGCAAGGATGGCACTCTACGTGTCTCAACTCTCCGACAAGATTTCACTCTCGCAGCTACCAAAGCCATTCCAGCGCGAAATCTTGTATCTCCAATGCCTGACGGTCCAACTCATTTCGGACCAGATCACATGCATGGAAGACAACCGCCTGTGGAGGACTCTGAGGCCAGCCGAGGCCATCAGCCAGGCCGAGGACTTTGTTTCAAAGACACGTGGAGTCCTGACTTCTTTGGCCTCCGATGTCAAGACTCTGGATTCTGACGACGAGTCTACGCGTCTTATCTACGATCTAATTCACCTATTGACCAAACACTCGCAGGAGCTGACACCCAGGGGCTTGTACAGCGCAAGAGCGCTTGCCGAACTGGTTCAGTCTCTGACAGAGGTCCATGGAGTCTCGCCAGGTCTCGAGGATGCTCTCCTGAAGCCCGACGTTCTCAAAGTCGGACCTACGACCGTCTTGCCCGCCTCGGCACTCATCGCTGGGTTTGGCGAGACCCTCCAACCTTCCAAGGCCATCAACACCTTCTGCAACCGAGTGGTCAGTGAGATTTCGGGAGCGGGTGCTCAAGCCGAAAAGACTCTCATGACTCTGGTGCTGCTTTCGTCATGTGCCCAGGTCTACGAAACTGGCGAAATGCCTGTGGCAAACAACCGTATCGTCTTTGCAGTCCGGCAAATCACATCATGGCTAGATGAGCCTGAAGAGCTGAGCCCAGCTCTTTGTGCCGAAATCTGCCGTGCTTTGAGCAAACTGATGCCATGCATGAAAGAGGTCTATGGATCTTACTGGGAGAAGACAATCGAGTTTTGTATCTCACTCTGGAACCGCGCTCACGAGTTCGAGCTCGGCAACGCTCTCCCCTTCATCCACTCGTCGTTAAGACTGTACAAGACGCTGGAAACTCTGCAGGAGCCCAACGACGATCTTGATGATGCTATCAAGGAGTATGCGGGCGCCAAGCCTAGGGCACTGGTTGAGCTGCTTCGACTTTCGCGAGACACCAGTTCGCAGCCCTTGGAGATTGTGGATGCCATGCTTTGCCGCGAGGTGGAAAAGATGCCTTTGCGCCAGGTCCCAGATCTGTCCGACATCTTTGCCCTGGTGGCTTCTGACTCTCGCGATATTCAGACGGCCGCCTTCAACTTGCTACACAGAGCTATCCCTGAGCAGCAGCAGCAGAAATCTGTTGATGCTCTGCTAGAAAAGACAGGTATGAATACTCAAAAACCATTCCGTAGATTTCTTGACTGACATTTGTAGACGCTCGGCTGCCTGATGAGCTACTTTCCCTCCTCCTAGATGCCCCAACGCTTGAGAAGTACTCGGACGAGATGCTTGCAGAGTTCCCTTCTCCCATCCGCTCGTACCTCCTCTCTTGGAAGTTGGTCTTTGACGCCTACTCGACCTCGTCCTTCAAGATCCGCAACGACTTTACCGAGAACCTCAAGACCGACAACTATGTGGCCCCGCTGCTCGACTTTATGTTTGACGTGCTGGGACACTCGGCGGCGCAGGGCCTGAAGCTGGAAAAGGCCAATCTCGGCTCGGAGCAGATACACGACTATGATGTGAAACTCGCAGAGTCTGAGCCAGAAGAGAAGAATATGCAGTGGCTCCTGGTACATCTTTACTACCTCATCCACAAGTATACCCCTGGCTTGTTCCGTGCCTGGTACATCGAATGCCGCTCGAAGCGGACACGAATCGCGGTCGAGTCCTGGACGACCAAGTATTTCTCGCCCCTCATCGTCTCGGACGCCCTCAACGACGTCCAGGAATGGGCCGACAGTCAAGAACCGCCGGCCATGGACGAGCAAGAACTAGTGGTGCGTGTCGCACGAGCCGCCAGAGAAGTAACGGCCAGCTACGAGGTGGACGAAAGCCAAGCCGCCATCACAATCAAGATCCCGGCCAACTTCCCCATCGAGAACGTCTCTGTTCAGGGCCTCAACCGCGTCGCCGTCAGCGAGAAGAAGTGGCAGAGCTGGGTCATGACCACGCAGGGCGTCATCACCTTTTCCAACGGCAACATCATCGACGGCCTGCAGGCCTTTAAGCGCAACATTGTCGGCGCCCTCAAGGGCCAGAGCGAGTGCGCCATCTGCTACAGCATCATCTCTACGGATAAGCGCATGCCTGACAAGCGGTGCTCGACGTGCAAGAACCTGTTCCACAGGACGTGTCTATACAAGTGGTTCCAGACGAGCAACCAGAACACGTGCCCACTGTGCAGAAATCCCATCGACTACATCGGGGCGGATACAGCTAAGAGACGCCAGGTTTAAGTGTGGGGAGTAGTCAGGGTCATCAAAAGAAGTGAAATAGAAGTATAGAAGTTAGAAAGGCTGCTTAAACGACTCGATTGTCACCTACCACGCTGCAGGTGATGTCTCTACATAGGTAACTATCCAACCTCTCTTCCAATCCCAACATGCTCGACTACTGCATGTCTACATCCCCATCCTTGTCACGGCCCTCCTTCTTCTTCCTCTTTGCCTTCTCATTGTCCCCTTCGTATCCCGATTCCCCTCCCTTGTCCTTGCAATCCGTCCCCCTCTTCACCTTCCCCCCCGGGTCTTTGCTGCCACCACTGGGGGGGATATCAATGGGAGTAGGTTTCTTTTCTGGAGGATGGTTAGACGGTGAGGAACAGGAAGGGTAAGATGGGGGGCTTGCCTTTGTCATCGCGAGGGCGGGGCATTTTGGTGTATACTACGGAGTGCAAACGTGTTGTTTTGGTTTGGGTCATATAGGATAGATGTCCAATATAGGTAGCTTGGAGAAGTCGGGGAGATGGTCGGTATTGAAACGGGCTATATATGTTTGAGAGGTGTAAGTGAATATTTGATTGACATAGCTTGGCCGTTTGATTCGGTGTATCGATGTGTCGTTGGTTTGTGAGACCTAGATCAGGTGAACGCCGCAGACATGGCTGCACTGAATGGCGAGTGTGGCGGTGACTAAGTTTGTTCGAGTTCATTCATGTTCAAGACTCATCCCTGACGTGTCGTGTCAAGGCATTTATGATTCAGTGCCTGCGTTTGTTAGTTTGCGCGTGCGAGAATTGACAAGAGTAGGCTGACCTGTTCAGCTGTGAGCCTTTGACGATCATACCGCACCAAGGAAGCCGCAAGCTCCCTGAATTCATTGTCCACGTCTGGAAGAATCACATCCCATGGTCGCGAGGGAAACACTGTCCAGAGCTGAAAGGGAGATATTTTGAACTCCTTTGCCTCGGGCCAAGTCTCTGGGGTAGGTGTGCCGATAGTCTTGAAGATACTCAGAATCAGGCCCAGCTGGTTTCCGTCCTCATGCGCGGCACGAGACTCAAAGATGGGCTTGGGCGGATCACGAATGGCCTCTGAGATCATGACGCCCAGTCCCCACATGTCGACTTCTGGCCCATATGACTTGTTTCCAAAGAGGACGTCTATCGCGCGGTAGGGCCCTGTCCCAATGTCGAGAATCTTATCGTCGTGTGGCTCAGATTGGGCGGAGAGCTCCGGGTGCCATGCAGTGCCAAAGTCGGAAAGATAAGCTGGACCGTTGGGAGAGGCTAGGAGAATCGCAGATGGCTTAATGTCTCGGTGTATTATCCCCTGTGCATGGATGTCCTTTAACCCTTGAAGGGCGTCTTTGAAGATGGCGCGAACCGAGTCTAAAGGAATAGGACCTTTGTCGAGAAGATCGGCTAGGGTATAAGGCATCAACGGAAAGACGAGGACGAACTGCTGCTCTTGGTCGCGAAAGCTGTCGAGCAGTGGGATACAAGGAGGCCGCAGAGTCTTGAGAATCTTGGCCTCTCGCTGGGGGTTATGCGGCTCGATATTCTGGTAGGCGACAATGACCTTGAGCGCCTTATCACCAGAGCGGTAGACCTCTGAGGTGATACCGTCAGAGATGGGATGGCAGTTGCGGTAGGAGCCAATGCGAACACCAGAGTCCTCCACATCCTCAGCCTCGCCATACTCCGAGGCATCTTGTCTTGGCGGCGGAGTCGAGGTAGGCTGACAAGCGAGGTTGTACTCCTCCTAGGCGTTGTCAGCGGTTCCCAAGCCCTGGGCTGCCGCGAGAGGCTGCATCGCGGCGCACCTGAGTAGAAGAGATCTGGTAGGCGGCCTGTTCTATGGCGATGGCCTCGCTCATGCTGGTCGTGGCCAACGACTCTTGACTAGGAGTGTGTAAGCAGTCTGTGAGAGGCGTGGTAGGGGTTTCCCTGCTTACATCTTCTGTATCGTCTCGTACCGCTGAGAGGCCGAGAGTGCGGCTTTCCACTCAGGCAAACCGACAGACGCCATTGTTTGCTAAAGTCAGGCCTACCCACGAGCCCCCGTGTCTCAACGGTTTGTGTTACTCTTCAACGGTCAAGCGTGGTCCCGTGTCAACGGCATGCAATTGGGTATCGATCAATTGCAGTCGACAGAACAGAAAGGTCAATTTCCCCCGCTTCGAAGGCTCAATCGTTCCCGCAGATGAACAAGGGGCAAAGATCGGCCTAGCTGGGGTGTCTCAAAGGGTTGACGTAGTGCGTAGGAAGATGTGCGTTGTAGAGCTGAAGCAAGAGGCGGGAACAGGCCCGCAATTTCATCCAGCAGAAACAAGGCCCTAATATTGGACGGGACAGGGGTCAATGGCCTGAAACCGTCTGTTTGCTTGTCGCAGCAGTAAAAGACGATTCTGTAGTGCTTTGGTGAAGCTTCATTTCGCGGTGTAGCTGTGGTGCTGCATGTCTTCCATGGAACCTACAAGGAGAAGGTACCGTCTGGTGAGGTCATGCTTCTGTCCTCGTGACCTCGGCTCAGCATCCGCCTGAATCTGAGCTGACGGGAAGCTCATCTTCTCCCCGTCTTCTCGAAGCCCACCAACCAAAAGCTTCCTCCCACAGCTTCACCCAACCAACGGCATCCAAGCTTCTAGCTCCACCGCTACAGTACCTACCAGCCAGCCCAGTCAAGCCCATTCGAGGCGAGGCCCAGTCCCAGCCGAGAACCAAAGCCCAGCCCCAGCCGCCAGCCGCCGTCCGTCGCCTTGCCTTGTCCCTCAGACTCTGTTGTCTTGTCTGTCTGTTGTCCCAGGCCGAGCTTCGTTTTGCTTCCAAGATTCTTCCAACCTCGCACCGCATCTTGGATCTGCGCACCTAAGCCGCGTAATAGCTCCCCCTTTCTTCCGACTCGTCCCATCCTCCCGTCGACATTGTCATCCGCGACATGACCCTTCTGGTTTCCCCTTGGACTTATTCTTAGCCGTCTTGTCTCTACGCTTGCTTGCTTCCCGACCAACCGGCCGACCCATCATCACCGAACCAAGCAAAACCTCCCTGTCGCCTTGTTCGTCAACCCCGAAGCTTGACCGACCCCTCTCGCTCGGCCTCGCCCTCATCGCCATGCGCATCCTCTCCTCGAGCGATTAATCATATACTTAATTATCCCCCCCTACTTCCGCACCTATATATAATTCCACCATCCGTTTGCGCCGCGCCGCTCCCCAAATCGGTCCACCATGGAAGACATGGCAAGGGCCGAGTATCCCGCCATGCTGGTGAGGCAATCCCCGTCCGCAGCCAAGACCACAGCGCTGCAAAACACAAGACGCAGAGTCTGGTATCGAGCTTTTACTGATTCGTTCCTTTGCGCAACTCATAGGCAGCCCTCCAGCCCGGCCAGGCGGTCCATACCCTCTCAGATCGAGTAAAGCGCATGTCCCGCGTCAACATCGAAGTTGCCGACTGGCTCCAGGTATGCCAGCCCCTCGAGATGGACGTCAATGCCCAAGCAAAGACATGGGGCCATCTCGCTCCATCCAGGCAACATACTGACCCTCAGTTTAGGAGCGCCGTCGCGTCGAGGAACAGTACGTGCAGGGCTTGCGAAAGCTCACTGCCTTCAAGGTGCCCAATGCCCAATCTGAACTAGGGTGAGTTTGGCTGCTCTGCCGTATCATGACGACTCGCAGGCTCACAGTTGCCGTAGTGTCTTTCAGGCACCATGGAACCGAATCATCGACTCGGTCGAGAGCATCGCTCACTCCCACCACCTGCTTGCCGATCGCATCGAGAAGGACATTGAGCATCCCCTGCGCAACTTCCACATTCGCAAAGACTTCCAGAACATGAACACCATGTCCAACAACCTGGCCACCATGGCCAAGGACCTCGAGGAAGCTCAGGAGCGGTCCGACAAGCTCAGCAGGAAGGGTGGCCGTGCCAATACCTCAAAGGTCGATGCCGCCTCGTCCAAGCTAGAGTCCGCTATCGGGCAGTGGGAGTCTCAGGCGCCCTTCATCTTCGAGTCCCTCCAAGTCCTCGACGAGTCGCGTGTTAACCATCTGCGTGATCTTCTCACCCAGTACCAGACCCACGAATCCGACCAAGCCCAGCGCGTCCAAGAGAATGCCGTTGAAACGCTTGCGCTCATGCTCGAGATTGATACCGACAAGGAAATTTCGTCATTTGTGAACAGGGCCACCCAGGGCAAGGCAAGACTTCCAACGAGAACTTCAACACGACAGTCGTCTGTTGTCGGCACCACGCCCTCGACGCCAGTGCCTCCCAGCACTGCCGGTAGCACCAACGCGCCCACACCAAGCATCCAGGCGCCTCCCACCCCTGCTGCCGCTTCCTCCACCGCTCCCGACGACGATGTGAGCGAGAACAATTCGGTTCCACAAGAACCCAAGCCAGGTAGGTCGGCTCTTCGGCATGTTGTACGCTTCGCTAACATTTTCAAGGAGGCAAACTTCGCCGTCTCGGCACTATGTTTGGCGGACGAAGACGGCAGAGCATGCATGCCGGTTTTGGCCAATTGTCCCCTCAAAAGGGCGGCCCCGGCTTCGGCAGGTTGGGAACCAGCCACAGCCATCATGACCGTGGTGTTTCACCAAGAGGCTCCTCAACCAACCTGCAGGAGCATCACCGGTTGTCCTCTCTGGCGGAAGCACCTGATGTGCCCAAGCTGCCCGCAAATATGGACCAACCGCCCAAGCCCGAGTCTACACCGCACGAGAACACGAACGGAGTGTCGCACAATGAAGGTCTTTTAGACAGCCCGATTCCACAGATGACTCCAGGCACAGTCAATGGCAACCATGAGCCCGATTTGTCAGATGTTCAGCCACCACCAGGACCTCCTCCTTCTCACAAGCCAGAGGACCAGCAATCAGCCCCTGCGGCGTCACCCATAGCTCCTGGAGGCAAGGATTCAGAAGGCTTCACTGTTCCGCCACCGATGAACGACCCCATCTCGGAAGCTCAGAGAGAGGCCCAGCGGGAGGCAGGCGAAGACCCCGAGCAACTGCTCAAGGTTAGCATCCAGCAGACGCCGGTTGAGGAAGAGGACCCCCATGCCAAGCTCGCCGCGTTGTCGAGCGTCGCCAACAGCCTCAAGATCGGACCGGCCACTCGTCGCACAGGCACCATAAGAGGCCGCCGTGACGTCCGGCATACCGTCTATGTCCCACCGCCTAATCTGCCCGAGAGCGGCACTGATTCCTCGGTGGGCGGGTTCCCAGTGTCTCCTTCGTTGCCCGCCACATCCTTCACCAAGTCGGGCACCGTCGCTGCGCTGGCATCCGAGGCCAGCATTGCTGGAACTTCAGATACGCAGTCTGTACGATCGGGCAATTCATTGGGAAGTCTTGCTCACCCCAAGCATCCTGATATGACGGCTCCTGGTCTGAACTCATCCATCATTGAGAGCGTCTCGGCTGTCTTTGAAGAAGGCGGTATCAAATCTGCATCCATCACTGGTGAAGTTGCGTTTGTCAACAACCCCAGTGATTCGGGCGATGCAAAGAGTAAGTTGCATCATGAACTCGTCAAGGGCATCTATTCATATGAGACAGGTCATGAAGTCATCCGCATCAACAACTTTGCAGCGCTCGAGCGCATTGGGCCTAACCGCATCTTTGTACAAAACTCGTCGGTTGAACATCACGAGCAGTTCTCCCTCGACGTCTCTCACCTCACCAAAACAAACACAGCATTCTCTTATCGGGTATTTGCTGAGGAATCTGGAAGCCCTTCGCTCGGCCAGCATGCGCCCTTGCTCCTAAAGCTCGCCTGGAAGCCTCAAGGAGACAAGCTGGGCTTGCTGCTACAATACCAGCTCAATCAGTCCTTCAAGTTCCCCGCGCCTGTAACGTTACACAACGTGGTCATCGTGGCGACGTACGAGGGCCGGTCAAGTGGCGCTCAGACGAAGCCTGTGGGAACACACCTCAAGGACAAGCACTTGGTGTACTGGCGGCTAGGCGATGTGACGCTCACCAACGATGCCCACAAGATTGTGTGCCGTATCATCGGCGCCGAGGGTGCCGAGCCCAAGCCAGGACACGTTGAGGCCAGGTGGGAGTACACAGCCTCTGGCGATGATGTGGTAGGAAGCGGCATCTCCATCTCGAGACTCGACGAGGGCAAGGGCAAGGCGAAGGAGCTCTCCGAAGACGACCCCTTTGCCGACGACAGCGCAAGCACGGAGCAAAAGTGGGTGGACGTGCCGGTGGTGAGGAAGCTCGTCAGCGGCAAATACGAGAGTCGGTGAGGATCATGCGAGACATGAGCCAGCGATTGATCTCAGGTGTGATTGTCAAAGTGCATGGATAGAGGCCCGAGGCGGACTGAAAATGTTCTTGGGCGGCGCATTGAATAGCGAGCGTGATGGGAGGATAGCCCCCTCTTCTTGGGTTTACTTTCACTCCTTTTTCTTTTCTTTGTATGTCTACAGTTCTTGTATTTTTTTTGTTGGGGTGCCATATTGACGGCTGGATGGGTTGGATGGGTTGGAGCGAGAGTCGAGATGAGAGTCGAGCCAAGGAGGGCAGCGGTTGTGTAGTAAAAAGCTGTACCCTTTTGTATGGAACTAGTCGATATGACTAAAACAACATGTCTATATCTCGTACATATCAAGACTATTTTGCTTGGTTGTCCAATGTAGCATATAGTACACGGCTTTTGTTGGTACTTTGAATTTGGTTCGCTACGTCTATACTATTCCTTTTGACCCTGCCTATGACGCTCCGGTCCGAAATACTCCAAAACGACGCTGTGCGTTGCCCTTGCTTGCTTCGCTCTTGCGGCGGCAATGGGCTGTACGTAGATCCGGGATACAAATGGAATGGCGTCGTGGATAACGCGGGTGGTGTGTACACATTTGAGCGTGATGGCTGGGGGCATCAAAGACTCAGGGGCTCGACTCTGGAGACCCTCGTCTACTCGGACTTGTCGGCATTTTCCTTGGTATTTTGGCTCGCCTGCCCCTTCTTCCACTTGGAAAACTTCTCGCCGAGGTACCGCCACGTCCGCGAGAAGCCACCCATCACGAGCCCCTTGATGCTTTGCGTTGTGCTGGGCCAGTTGACTGTGTGCTTGACCACGGCGCGCACCGTCTCACGCAGCTGCTGGGGGTCATCGGTGGCGATGCGGCGCTCAAAGTCGCCACCCTGCATGCGATGGACGGCGCGTCCTTGCTCGTCGGATGAGGCCTTCATCAACTCATTGAACTCGCCGCGGGGGATGCCAAACTTCTTCTGGTACTGGAAGTAGAGGCGAGAGCGGAAGGTCTGTGGAAGGCGCCGCACCATGTTACCACGGCGGACGGGATCCATATCCTGCTCGAGAGTGTTAACTGCCTCAGGGTTGAGGATCCAGTCTTGGTCGTCGATGCGGCAGGCGCCAGTGAAGTCAACATTGGGAAGTGTCTTGACTAGGGGCGCGTAAAGCCGGCGGAAGTGGACGATGTTGTTGTCCACAATGTTTGTTACCTTGCTCTTGTTCTCAGTAGGAAGAGCCATGCGAGGATCGCCAAGGTAGCTGAGGCCGGCAATGGTGCTGTAGAGCTGGGCCTCTGTGAACTGAGGGGGCAGCAGAAGGAGGGCAGTTCGAACAGCGGCGATGAGGTTGTGCTGGTTTGCCAGTCGCACGCGGGGGTGGTCGCGGAGGATCTTGACTGGCTTCTGGAGACGGCCTGCGAGATACAGGCTCTCCCAGGAGGAGAGATCGGTGACAAGGTTATCAATACTCGTGACGCCGTACTTGATGAGCATGCCATTCATCTCAATGTACGGGTTAAAGTAGACACCAGCACCCCAGTTCTGCACGCGCGAGACGAAGGCGGACCCCAAAGATGCGACGCCGGAGTAGTGGTCGCGATGCTGCCTCATGTTGATCGAATGCCAGTGTTGAGTGTGCGTCACTCCAAAGATGAAGTCAATCATCTTGGGAGAGCCCTTTTGCGACTTGACGAGAGCGTCAGGCGGGTTGGGGTGGATATTGCGGAAGGCGGCCTCGGAGATGCTCGGCTTGGAAGCCTCTTGAGGAAACACGCCAGAGCCGTATGCGAAGCAGTAGACGATCGGGGCATTGAACTGCCGAAGCATCAGGCGGAGAGCCTCCTTCAGCTCATAATTAATGATCATGTGTTGGTTCGCGCCAAAGAGACGATGTGGTAGGTCGTCAAAGGACTTTATGGATGTGTCGAGGTCTTCCCAGTCGCTGCTAAAGACATTGATCTTGCTGGACTTGGAAGTGGAGGATGCGCTGCTCGAAACGGTTGTGTCGGAGTCTGTGGCCGAAGCTGCGGAACTCTCGGAATCGCTGGGGCTGTCGGGGCGCTTCGTCGAGGTGGACGACCATCGTGACGAGATTAACGACGAGTTTGACGGTTTCAAGCAGAGTTGACGGGCGCGGGGGGTTCGAAGGGTTATAGCTCGGGTGGTCACGGAGGACTGGAGGAAAGCTGTTAGAGGGAGAGTTGGAGAAGATGGAGGTTGGAGCTCACCCTGAGGCCAATTGATGCCATTGTTTATGATGAGACGAAATCTATTATCAACAAAAGTGTCTGGGTATGATTATGGTTCCAAGATGAGGTCGAGGGAGAGTAAGGGCAGCTCAAGCTGCGGCGGCGTTGAGACTTCCTAGTCGCATAACTACTCGATCCGGAAGAGGGAAGGGAGGGTCAAGAGGTGACAAGAGCTGAGTAGGCTCCCCAATGGCAGTCGCAGAAGAATACGTCAGTGGATACAAGACAAAGAACTTCTCCCAGCAAAGCAGACGGAGAATGCAAAGATCGTCGGCGGCTGACGAGATCGAGCTTTTGGAAGCTTTCTGTAGCGATGAAAAATCCCCCATCACCCCCCCAATGCCGAGCGGATGGAAAGGAGTGGGTCACGAGCACAAGGAACGGCTGCGGGATGGCCAATCACGTGCCGCCTTGGCTGCGGGACAGGGTCCCCTCCCGCCAGGTACGTACCGCTTCTGGCCGAGAAAGGTGGGATGATGGATGCTACGTCACTTGACGATATGGCCTTGGCAGCTAGTTAGAGCTGAGAGACTTGAGAAGTTGTAAACAAAGATGCGTCATTGACTGGAGAGTGCCACTTTCTAGTTTGTGTTTAGCTTTGTTAATTGGGTCTGGAACAAAAGGAGTTGGTTTTGATCCACGTGGTTGACACAATGCCTCACAACTCAAAGACAAGGCAGTGAGCTTTAAGCTCTGGAGCTCAAGGAATTGAAGCTTCACGCCTCGTTGCCATGTGTGACCGGTCATCAAGGGACCAATGATGGGGAGCAATTCGGCATTTAATGTATCTACAACGATTGGTCACTCTTCCTGGGACTATAGACTGCGTGCATAACCTGGAATTCAATTGCCTGCTATGTGGCTCATGATCGTATGGATCACTAGGCGATTGAGTTGCAAGCCCTAATAACTACGTTAGACCTATGGCAATTCTCGAGAGTAGTTAATAGTATATTCTTTATTACTACCTATCTCTAATTTAACAATATCTACGGAGTACGTCTAAGCTTGCTAAGGTCAGAAACGTTGTCACGTTTTAAACACGTATATATACTTATCAGGTTTAGTCAGACCCCGCCCGATTCTTGCCTACCTATCCTTCGGAGCTTTTCGGTCCTCAACGCACAGGATTCCCCATCTTCTCCCTCTAATACAATGCCATTGCTTTGGACACGCCAAATTCGTGAACGTAAGTGCACTGCCGCATGAGCTAGGTGCAATATCTAATATATTACGACAGCTCCCGTTGTTCGGAGGCTTGCGCAGATGGGTTCACTGGTGCTAGATGGGGAGACACCCCGTTGGCGATTTTATGCCCCGTCGACGCGCTTCTCCACCACGAGTCGTTTGGCAAAGAAGTCCACCAAGCGAGCACTCAAAACGGCACTTAAGCATCTTCTTGGATTGGCTAGCGATACGGAGCGTCGTGAGAACCGGGAACAACATTTATACTCAGACGAAGAGACATTAAGTGAAGAGCAACGGACTGTTTTCGACCTCGTGGTGAAGCAGGGAAAAAGTGTCTTCTTTACGGGCCCTGCAGGCACCGGCAAGTCAGTCCTTCTCAGGAAGATCATTCGAAGCCTAGCGACAAAGTACCTCGGAGACAGCAAGTGCTTTGGTGTGACAGCCTCCACGGGCCTTGCAGCTCATAACATTGGCGGTACGACGCTTCACCGGTTTGCGGGGATTGGCCTTGGCCAAGCACCTACCAAAAAGCTCATTCAGGACGTCTTGGGAAACAAGATTAAGCTACAGCGCTGGTTGGATGTTCATGTGTTGATTATTGATGAAATTTCCATGATTGACTCCGTCCTCTTCGACAAGCTCGATGAGATCGCACGTGCGGTACGAAAAAAAGATCTCCCGTTTGGAGGCATACAGCTCGTCCTTTCTGGCGACTTTTTCCAGCTTCCGCCAGTGAGGAAGGGATCAGATGATGGCAGCCCGAAGTTCTGCTTCGAGTCCAAGACATGGAATCACGGCATACAGCATACCATCGATCTGACTCAAATTTATAGGCAGAGGGATCCTGAATTTACCGCAATGCTGAACCAGATTCGACAAGGCCGTCCCTCCCCTATTACTATTGAGAAGTTCCGAAAATTGCACAGGCCTGTAGCAGATAGCGGTGCAGAGGCCACTGAGCTTTTCCCTCTCCGCCACGAGGCAGACCAGGCGAACTCAAGACGACTACAAAACATCAATGGTGAAGCCCATAGGTACACTGCAAAAGATGGTGGGATAATCACAAATGCGAATACCCGCAAGATGCTCCTGAGCGACTGCATAGCCCCTGAGTCCCTGACATTGAAGAAAGGAGCACAAGTCATGCTCACTCAAAACATCAACGAGACCCTCGTGAACGGGTCTCAGGGTCGCATCATTGGCTTCAAAAACAGGCATTCGTTCTTACACCGTCGATGGGACGATGGTGATATCGATCCTCATGACCGCATCGTACCGCCACGAGCGTCCGATGAGATGACGTATGAACGCTCGCCCGTCTATCCAGTGGTCCGTTTTGCAGTCCAAGGTGGCAGCACCTTGGTTCATCTTTGCGAGCCTGTGGAATGGGCTGTTGAGCGATGGGTACCTGATCCATGGGCGACGGATGGTTGGGTCGTTGAGAAGCTGGCAAAGCGCATTCAAGTGCCTCTCCTCCTCGCATGGGCAATCAGCATACATAAAGCACAGGGTCAGACACTGGACCGTGTCAAGGTAGATCTTAACCGCGTATTCGAGACTGGCCAAGCCTACGTCGCACTCTCACGCGCGACGAGCATAGGGGGATTGCAAGTTTTGAACTTTGATTCGAACAAGGTCACAGTACATCCCAAGGTCAAGGCTTTCTACGCAAGTTTCTCAAAGACGTCCAGGATGGGAACAGATTAAGCTCACGATAGTCTAAGATCCAGAAATAGAAAATTGTCAAGATAGTTTGGATGCGCCGCGCACTGAGTGTGACCAGGTCGATGTTGATGTAATAGCCTTGTTGAACACCCACCCTGGGCCTCGTGTTTCGGCCCAAGTATAATAGCGCTGGAATTGTCAGAAAGTCCCCTATGCCAAAACTTCAGGGCGCACTACCGTACGGAGTAGTTCGTGGTACTACTCCTATTGCTTGTTATTACCTGCTAATTCAACACGCCCCTTCAGCATGAGGGCATCGCCGTCACGCTGACCCTGTAGTGGGGGTTAACATGAAGGAAAAACAAAGCCGGCAGAACTACGGCTAGTCGCCGTGCCCGCAGCAAGTGCCGATCGGGCCACTGAGAGAGGAGACAGCCGGAGCGTGAAAGGGGATCTAATAAATATCCATTATATATAGAGTACATAGTGGTTAAAGGCGTATTCTTGCTTTCTAATAGTTATAAGATTTAATAACATATGAATTTATCGTTCAGACTATTAAATATTGAAAAGTAATGCTATTTTTCTGGATTATATAAATGCAGTGTGTACCACCGTAGTTAGTGGTACTTCGATTATTTCTGGCCAAGCCATTCAACAAGATCATCTGCGGCATCACGTGACCCACCAGCTGCTGTGGTGATCGCGAACAACGGTGTCAGGGATCGCGCCTCACCTCTCACAAGAAGCAACCTCACCAACCGCCACAGAAATGCGCGCCCATACGCCCAACGAGGGCGACGGCTCTGGAGGTCGACGAAGCTCTGCTAGCAACAGGTTTCGAGCCAGTACTTCGGCCATCGGGCGCCCTCAGACCTCTCTTCGCGAGTCCAGGGTAAGTCAACAACATTCCAAACAAAACAAACACTAGTTTTGCCATCACCATCACCATCAGCGCCGTCTGACTTGCGGCATCTGTAGATATCCTCCTTCCGAGCGAGCATTCAGCCGACATATAACCTGTTCACTGGCGAATCAAACCTTCCCCGTCCTTCTTCCCGACAAGGCCACACCGCCGAGTCTGTCCGCCCGGGTTCACGCGACAGTTTTAAAGAGAACATGGCGCCGCCCGATGCCGACGAGTATGAAAAGTACAGGAAGGAAATCGAGGCCTTGAAGGCCGAGATTGGTACTCTGCAATATCGCATGCAGACTTCTGAACAGGAGAATGAGATTGCTCTGTCACAGCACAACAGCAAGCTCGAGCAAGCGCGACGACGAGAGCAGGATGAAGCACAACAGCGCCAGGTCGCCGAGGCCGAGCGAGAAAAGGCAGCGAGCCAAACTCAAGCGATTCGGAAGGAATTGGACGAGATGAAAGATAACATCGAAAACGACAAGAAATCTCTGGAGCGAAAAGCCCGTGAGGCAGGGGACGAGGCCCGCCTACTGCAGGAACAGTTGGAGGACCTGTCCACGGCCAAAGAGGAAGCTGCGCGCATTGCTGATAGAAAGGTTACCGACCTGGAAATGCAGATTGCCGCATCACAAAAGTCGGTGCAAGAGTATGAGCAGGAGATCGACCAGCGAGAAAATGTCGTGCAGCAAACGCAGGCTCAACTGGCGGAGAAGGACGCGCAAATCGGGAATCTCGAGGCAGACGTGCTACGACTAAAAGCCCAGAGCGGAGATGCCGAGACGATGGAGATAATCAGACAAGAATTGTCAGAACAGGTTCATCATATTCGCAACCTGGAAGCGACCAACCGCGAACAGCTGTCCGAGCTTAAACACCTGCGAGCCTTGAGCAAGGCAGTCGAGGTCGTCGAGGAGGAGAAGCGACGCCTACAGCGCAAACTCGAGGCTGCTGAGACTGTCGAGGCAGAGCTCGCTGAAGCCCGTATTCAGCGACAGAGACTCGAGGATGAGCGACTAGCCTGGTCGGCATACTTGAAGAACGCGTCCGAGACTGGCGACAACGAGTTTGACTCCCCGGAGGCTGTGGCAAGGGCACTTGTTCAGGAACGCTTAACTACTGCGTCGTACGTGGAAAAGTTGGGTGCTCTTCAGGCCGAGATGATGGCCACACAGAACAACATCCAGACACTGCAAGATGAGAAGGCCCAGCTCAAGACCGAAGTCGAGAACGCAAAGACATCGGCAAATGCCAACAACACCGACAAGGCTCGGATGCGACTGGAACGACAACGCGCCCTGGCCGTCAAGGAGGTGGAGTACCTTCGAGCCCAGCTCAAGACCTTTGACACTGAGGACGAGACTGTCCAGCCAGAACAGTTTGATGAAGCCCGCGCGCAGAGAGTTCAAGAACTTGAGGATCTCGTGGACAAGTACAAGATGGAAGTGCAGAGTCTGCACACCGAATTGTCATCTGTGGAACCGTCTGCTACAGGCACACCGCCGCTCACAACTGGCAGTAAACGCCCCCGACCTGAGGATGACAATACCCACGAGCAGCTTGGACAGCTTGCGCGCAAGAACCGCAAGCTTCAGGAGGAGTTGTCGAGCTTCCAGACCAAGGTGACCTTGCTGGAGAAGGATCTGTCAGCCAACCGCCAACAGCTCAAGGCGGCAAAGCAACAGACACAGACCCGTGTTCTCTCCCTCAAGTCCAACCCAACATCGGACTACGAAGCGATCAAGAGGTCTACTCTGGAGGCACTGGAGAAGGAGAACCAGGACCTGATGGCAACCCTTCGTTCCAAGGGTGGCAACTCGTCAGTGCCCATGATTCCCACCTCTGTGCTCTCGGCGATGGAGCGCGAGATCGCGGCTGCCAAGGCCGAAACTGCGTCGGCCCAAAAGTCCGCGCGTCGCCTCAAGGAAGTCTGGGGATCCAAGTCGCAGGAGTTTAAAGAAGCCATCTTTTCGACTCTTGGCTGGACCGTCACCTTCATCCCGAACGGCAAGATGCGGGTGGAGAGCACATTCTACCCATCACAGACAGACGAGCACGAGAATTCGATCGTGTTTGACGGCGAGCGGGGAACGATGAAGGTTGGCGGTGGTCCACGGAGTGCGTTTGCGAGAAGGATCACCGACCAGATTGGGTTCTGGGTGAGGGAAAAGGGGTGCATCCCGGGCTTCTTGGCAGCGTTGACGCTGGAGTTTTACGAAGAGCATACACGGGCGTCCAAGCCTTGAGAGCAGCCAGCTGTCGGCAGAGGGATAATGTTAATTGGGATGGATGAGATGACGACCTATACCCTTGTACATATGTCATTTACGTTATCTAGGAGTGCTGGTGTAGACAGACGCTCGAGGCTTGGGCGGGGAGCTTGAACTGCCCAAAGGCATCATTTACCAGGCGTTTTATCTTTAATCCTTTATTCTTTCGCATATTACGTGGGACATATTGAGTCGTACTTGCGTGTAACCTCGGGTACCTACCTACTCAAACAATGTTCCAAGCCCAGATACCTCCTTAACTGGGCAACATCTTGGTATCCATCTTAGGGGATACAGACACCAGCCTAGTCTGCACGCTGATAATTCCCTGTCTTGACTCAGCCTTATTTCATTGCGCGTACACAAATCGGACATGACCAAACAAAGCCCTCGCCATGACGCCCGCCTCTCACTTGCATCCTCCCGCTTCCCAACGGACCCAACCCCATCAACACTTTCGCAACTCTCCTGCCTACCTCGGGATGCTGTGCTACGCGACGAAACATACATTCACCGGGGAAGACGGAGACGCTAAATTTATCTCTTATGCTTAAAAGTAGAGAGGTAACCGTGTTCGCGTAAGCGCGTGGCTCGGTATCCCCCCCCTGCCTGCCTGCTGCTCAACGGGGCAGTGCAACAAAAGTTGCGATTCGAATCCGCAGTCCCCCGTGCCGTTGCGGAAGATATTGTTTCAGTAAAGGGGGTACAGCTGTGGTCTTGGGGATCCGGGCCAATGGTGTTGAGCCATCGTGAGGCGGTCATCCAGTTTCCTCACGGGAGTGGATGAATATAGTTTGTGACCCCGGGGTCTAGATCGTCAAGGGATGTTTACGAAAGAGCCAACCATGGAGCTTCTGCTTACGTCCCGCTCTTCCGGTTGTGGTTGTGACTTCAGAGGCGGGAGGTCAACAGGGGGG